>CM074552.1:6171232-6245630 GCA_037305995.1 Sclerodermus sp. 'alternatusi' | reverse complement strand
GAAGGGTAACAGTGCCATCTTCACAAAAATCATTCAACTAATTCTTATTAACTTTTAGTAGATATTGTTTTACGCCTTCAAAACATTTTTAATACAAATGAAACAATATTTAATGCATTGTGTTGTGCAGCAGGATGGATGCTCTGGTCCGTTTGGGTGATAGCAACACCTGTATTGCTTGGAAAATGAGAAAATTCCATAGGTCGAATCTGCCATTTTTCCTAGGAAAGAAGCTATCAAAATCATCATGAGTTTAAACATTAATTTTTCTATTAAATAAAACTTGTTTCAGTCCATACTGAGTTGAGCGCCTATCTGTGAATATTTAACTATCAACTAAAAGTTGTCCCATAAGTTTTTATTGTGTTTTGAGGGCGTAAGTCGAAAAATGGGAATACCCTGCATAAACGACACATACTATACATAAAAGTGTCTATGGTGAAGGGTATTGCGGCGCCATAATTAAATACATGTATTTTAGAACACTCTTCGTAAGTGATTATTTATTTAAAAGTAGGTTTAAATTTAAATAATGTAAAAGAATTGTCAAGTATTACTATGTGTGTTTAATATAGCTTCACATAGTTTAAGCAATATATAAGTGCAAACCATTATTAACATAAAAATATATATAATTTTTATTCATAATAAAATTATTTAATATATATTCTTTTTAATAATTTGTTTCAACATTATACTTAAATAAATTACTGTTATTAGTAGTGCAATTTATTTGTTTTATTTGCTTGTCCAATTAAAGATTTGTAGATTATATGATTCATCCAATATACAGTGCTATATGATATATATACTTATTAAGATGCTAATCTTGCTTCTCTTAAATATTATTAATAGCACAAACATTAGACGATATTAATTATTACTTGTATATATAATTATCTAAAGCAGTAAGAATGTTGTTCGTATAATTACTGGCGAATAGTCTGCAATTTAATTGAAAGCTACGTAGCCCGTAATTGTTCTTTCGTGATTGACGGGTGATGGTACAAAGTACGTACTCTTCAGGAAGTTGGAGCTAACATCATATTATATCTACTCATACTCATTCTCCACAGTGCTATCTCTGATGATAAGACAAGGACGAGTCATGAGTTAGCTCAGTAATGTTTGTGTCATTGTAGAATTTCTTACTGTCCTGCTTTTAATCTGTGAATTGGCGTTGAGTGAGCAACATGTATCGGACGATTTCTATTGCTATCTTATGCAGTCTCTGCATAAGTTTGTCTTATAGTGTAGAATTTACCGATTGCGGTAAGCACCCTAAATTTTTGTGTAAAATATACAATATTTTGAAAAATTTTTAAAAAGTTACAATTATATTACTTTATTAATATGAAAATTTATTTCATTTTAAGTTAAATTAGATAAATTTGTGTAAGTAACTCAACCTACCTAAATCTTTGATTATTTCTTAAAATATTTTTTAGGCTCGAAAATCGGTAAATTTGAAAATGTGACGGTATCCGATTGTGACATATCCAAATCAGCGTGCGATCTAATTCGAGAAAAAAATGCCACAATTTATATTAAGTTTACAACTGGTGAGCTTAGCAATTGACGTGTGCATAACTTCATTTATTTTAATGTCATTTTCTTTTTAGAAAAGCACATAGAAAAAGTGACTTCGGTTTGTCATGGAGTGTTGATGGATATGAATGTACCATTTCCTTTGAAACAACCCAATGCATGTGTTGATTCAGGCCTTACTTGTCCTTTGGAAGAGGGGGGGCCTTATTATTATAAATATTCGTTATACGTAGATAAAGCGTACCCTAAGGTAACTTAATTTATTATAAAACATGTTTTAACAAAATTTCGAATGACATAACGCTATAATAATTTCAGCTTCCGGTTACGGTTAAATGGGAGCTCCAAAACGAAGATGGAGAAGATATCGTATGCATTTTAATACCATCAAAAATAAAATAAGATTCTACTGTATGAGAACACAACAGATTTCATAGGTTTTATATATAATTCATATTATAATTTATTGCTAATTATAATATCGAATTAAAAATTTAGGATAAAAAATCATGTAAAATTACAAAATACAAACTGCTTTCTTTTTCTAAATTGAATAATGGTGCATGCATATATATACCTCTCATATTTCTTTTTCTTCTACCTTTTAAGATACCTAATAAATAAAAATGTGGAGTGTCTAACTGTAAGATTATTTTAAATAAAAAATTTGAAAATATTAATTTATAATATGAAATATACTATTAATTACATTATTACTGTGACTATATTTAGCTCATAAAATGGAAATATTTTCTTCTTTGAGGTTTCATAACGATTAAAAAACCTGTTATATAAATTATGAATTTCATATTGAATTAATTTATATGTTTATATATATATATATATATATATTATTTCTAAAATAGTTGGCTTTACTATTTCTTTTAGTTAAATTCTACATATGCTGTAGGAGATGATATCAGCATTAATAATTCGATCAGATCTAGTTTTCTTTACCTAATTTGAGACAAGTCTTTAGATTACTTTGGTATGACAATATTTGACATCAACTATCCATTGCATCACAGACATCATCCATCTGGTGAATCGTTCTTTTGCTTCTTTTCATCGCTGAACTTTGTTGGCCATTTCTTAAAGTTTTCTGTGCTTGATATATTGGTTCATATTCTCTCAATTGTGCCATAAATCCTTCATTTGGATTTATGCAAAATCGTCTTTGTTGTACAATGGCATACGCACGCCTATGAAATATATTGAGCATATTAAAAAGCTCAATTAAAAATAATAAATCTATGGTAAAATATAGCTTACGTTTGTGACAGGCCATATCTCTCCATAACATACGCTAATACTAATGCAGCAGATCTTGATATACCAGCATTTCCATGAACTAGAACTTGACCACCAGAATTTAATCCTTCATCTATAAATATCTTAACTTTTTGAAAATGCTGAATTATATTTTCTGTTGCCGCGTCAGCTATATCGAGTACAAGATATCTGTAAATGTATCATGCTAAGAAAAATGTTTTAGTTGAAAATCCATTAAGAAATATAATTATGGATGCTTACTTAAATTTATCAGGAAAGTTTGGTCTTATAAAATGTGCTTCTATGTCTTGGCGTACACAAACAATATGTGTAATTCCACATTCTAATAAATATTGTAATTTAGACCTACTTGCAGCACTATATGGTCCAAGGTACAATCCAGGAATTACTTCCTAATATTTAGGTAAATAAAAAATAATATAAATATTAAGTATTAATATTTTCTTAGCACATAACAAACATAGAAAACATAAACGTAGAAACATTGATTCATGTACCTGCATGCTTCTTCTCATTGTGTATGTCCACTCTTTAGAACCATCTAACGTAGAAAAAGGTATTCTTGAATATTCGTCTGCAGTATTCTCATTAGTTTCCTAGAAGGAGGTGTAAAAATCATAAATATAATTGACTGATAAAATTATTGAAACAAATAAATAACAATATTTGTAAAGAAATTTCTTAAAATGTCAGTAGAAGATATTAGTGTTAGAAAGATCTAAAATTATACATGAATGAGATATATAGAAATATATTCTTACGTGTATATAAAATTAAAAAATGAAGAATCACACATTTGATTTATTGGGAATGAATCAATGAAAAATCTCATATAAGTTTAATTTAAACTTTACCTATCGTTATTATGTGTATTCTTTACCAAATATATGATATTTGTAAATATTTATAAATTATATTTACCTCATAATGAAGAGCTCTATTATTAACTATGGTTAACATACTGAAATTTCTTTGTATTGCGTGAATTTGTGATGACAAACTTAATTTAATTAATAATTAAGTGAAGTTATTAAAAACAGATATCTAATGGATTAAAGTAAGTTTCTCGAAAATAGTCGACCACTATCAATGTTAAATATACACAAATTCCGAAATTAGACTCTTGAAGCTTCTAAATCGAGAGTTACCGACACGTGCCTCACTGATGATTCCAGTCGGTAATCCTGGGATATGAAACACTCGTTTAAAAATTATAAATTTGGAGGGTTTGAGAGGAATGATATTAGATTTACCAACAAAGTTAAACTGAAACAGAAGGACGAATAAGTACAATAGCATTATTAAAGTCTGACAAATCAAAAAAATAAAAGAAAAAGAATATAAGAAAACGAAAAAATGAAAAAAAACAAAAATAATATTATTTTGAGTTGCTGAACGCGGCCATTTTTAAAGAGTTTTCAACGCTACCTAGCGACAGATATTGATATTAATATAAATTTAATTTAAATTTGAAATATATACAAAAAAAAAATTCTATCTTATTTAATTTTTTATGTAATCATAGATAATGCAGGAGTTAAAAGTTCAAGATAATATCATTTAATAATACAGATCTTTGTTGAGAATTAATATGTATTATATATATATATATATATAGAATATAATATGTATTATAAAATAATATTAATTATCTATATATAATAGATAAATAATTTAATAATCTCTATGTTACAGTGAAAATAGTCGGAAAATATAATAAATCATGCCCCTACATATATCTAGTATTAGTAGTTAAAGCATTCTCCTTGAGTTAAAACACTGCCGGATTCCGTAACATAAAACTTTTCAGTACGATGTTATTAGAGATATTATGGCCCCTTTCTAAAAATAATTGGTGTTCTGAAAAACGCATTGTCATAGATCCCGGTATCCAGGACGTGCCACCGTTTTGTTACATTGCATAATATTTTGCAGCAGAAAAAATTTGTTTTTACAGAATCATATATTTTTTTATAATTTTGAAGTATGTCGGATCAATTTTAATTTCAATTTTACTCAATTTATTTAAAAATAAAATTTGTGTAATGAAAGATAAAAAATAATGAAAATAAAATAAATTTGGTGAAACTTGAGATTTTAATCGAGATATTAATATTAATTGGATCGATAAATTATAATAATCGTATTCAATAGGGTTTGCGTTACAATGACTTCCGGCTATTATGGCTATACATTGCCGCGGTTCTTTTCCGGTTACTTTGTATACTACTCTCTCATGTATGTCTGTTTTACACTTGCATAATTTTTCTCTCTTATTTATTATTATAATAATTACATAATAATAACAGTAAATACGTATATATATGAACTTTCCAAAATCAAGCACTTTACCTGTAATTTAAAATGAATGATTGACAATTGGTTTATCATATGTTATTCTGAAAAAAGAGAAAAATAAATGACGTTATATAAAATACAACTATAGTGAATTATAGAGAGCAGATTCATATAGAATTCTTGGTTGCTAGACGCAACCAAGTTTGTCTTTCTCAAAGACATTGCCCGAGGCTCTGGCATAACAAGATGAACGAAGAATGCATTAATTCCTTTGGCAACGTTGTCCTTTGTTACCTTCTTACTCATTGCAACTGTTCTATAGCTTCACATCTATGTATATAGAAAAAGAGAGAGAATCGACCCAATGGTCTATGCAAACAAGAGCAATACAATTTATGAAATTAAATTGACCTCGGTCCAATTAAAAATTATTGTGTTACATTGCATAAGGATATCGTATTGTTATTATTATTAATGGTTGGAGAAATTTCTTGCAAATAAAGTAAGTTAATATATATTGAATAAAATGCAAAAAGAAACCATTACAGGTATGTGTATGTCTATTAATTGTGTTAGCCCACTTTTTTCATGATCAATCTCTATCATTCTCATTGCAAATGTTGGCTTATTCCTGTAATTAAATAATTAAGCAGCTATAGCTAGCACCAGAAGGCGAATTGCCGCTAGATAGGCATTTACTTTCTATGCTCGGATGTAGTTGGCACGAGCAAGCAGAATATGGGAATCTGTAGTAGCCTCGGGGGGTCTTAGCCCCAACTCGCGCAATCGCCATCCTTGGATTCGAATCTGGAGCACTTCGTTCCCGGTGAACACCAGATACTCTCGACCAATAAAATCGACTACGCTTCAAGCTTAATTTCTTTCAAATCGAGTATTGATGGCATTCCACGAATGAACTGACTGATTCATGTTATTTCTGAGTTTTAAGAAAGATGTGTCACATGTTATACTTACTTTTTACTTGCCCTAAATGCTTTTATCTGATTATCCCTCGAATCCTTCGGCGGAATTAATGCTAATTATCACATGCATATCGCGCGTGAATCAATCATAAATTGAAAAAAAATTTTTTAAATATTTTCCCCGCTAAACATTAGTTGCGTTGAAGCTCGAAAAGAATAGTCTTGTTTCTCGTGCGATCCATAGAGAAAATTTTATATTCTTATTATGGTGTAATATATATATATAAGAAATTATTCTATTTATTGTCAAGTAGATAAGAATGTATGATTACTGTAATAAATTTCAGTTGATCGGTTGATTACAGAAAATTGCCACGCGTAGTTAATATCCCTGTATACGTGTCAATATTAATTTAAAAAAAATTATAGGTTTTTTTGAGACGGTGTAAATGTTACATGCTCCACACACCGTATTTTATCGCTCTGATGTAACTAAGATTTGGTAATCAAACGAGTATTCAGGTATTACTTTTAAATATGCAGATTGAAGATTAGAGAACTAGATCTCTGTACCGTGGTGTTTACTCGGAAAATAGGAAGTGGAAATTCCAGTGGTCTTTCTGGAAACGGGGAGAGAAGTTTCACTAATCTGCCGAATGGGGTAAAATATATGAATATGCATTTTTCGTTAGAAATCCGCTCCTTCGATAATGAAAAAATCACCTGGAATCAACGAGAATCCATGGAAATATATCAAATATAATCGGAAATAATGGATCTAATAGTTTCCCAAGTAAAAACAGAGCGATTAAGGATAAATTGTCTTTAATTCAATGATAAGAAATGATTGTGTATCTACGGGAGTATGATGCACCGGCGAGTAATAAAAGTGCCTAATTAAACTTTAAACGCGTGCATCGCTCAGAAGGATGCGTGCAATATTTGCATGCTTGTCAATTGAAATTATCCTTCCGGATTATAGGATTGCGATTCCTGTATAAAAGTAATTGCGATCACGTGAATGGCATGCCAGCCACATCTTACAAAAGACTCATCCAGAACCTTGAAGAATGATAGTTCTTGGACTTTAATTGTAAAAACCCGCCTACCACTAACGCCCACGAAAATGTCACACAGTACTATTCGTTAAATGGTCCAAATGTTTGAGCGTTCTTTGAAACAAAAGAGAAATACGCTTTCAACGTTTTCAACGCAGGGAACTCTCCATGTGTATCCATCGAAATTTACAAAGAAGATTCGGAGGCAATAAAGCGATAAAGTTGGGGCTTTCCCTACCTTCAACACGGAATAATTTAAGCATACACATGCACGCGCGTAATATCTTTGGTAAAAATGCACATGCTAGATACGTTTCTTTTTACTGATTGAAAAGTGAGTGATTTATCCATAAAAATTACTGAAATTTTTACGCGCACATACAGAAGCAATGTGTGTTATCTCGTAACACAGTAATGGTAATAGCGATGGTAATAGTAATAGTAGACAGGGAATATCATGTATTAGGATAGGTCGATAGGTTTATTACACGGTTTTTTTTCAAATCGTTTACTGGATGCTAGATATAATTCTTTTATCGAAATATTAGCAGGTGCACCGAGCATACAATATTTTTAATATCGTGACTGCAATACTTCCGTGGCTGCGTGACTGTTTAATGTATTTTTAACTAGTTCTTATTGCGCTACCAGTATTTCTACTTTACTCCACGAGGGTTCTAATAGACATGGAAATAAAATAAAGAGAATATTTGCTTTCGGTTCTTGTAAGCGCGACCGGTCTCATACTACGTAAACCAAGATTTACCAATTGGTATGAGCTTTTCCTGTAGTCGAGAGTTAAATTCCTTTGGCAAAACGGAATTTTCTCTAGCCAACCAAAATGATCTATGTGATTCTTTTGATTTTAAATTATCTTTTTTACCGAGCGCCTTTTCTTACGAAGCGCATCACCATAATTAATTTGTGTCATTAATCTGCATAAGAAATAAATGGAAATTATATCGCGTGTATATAGGAGGGCTATAGTATTCATGATTGTGCGCATTGCATTAATATTTTTTAACGCGCGGTAGGCACGCCCGTTGTCTAACGTCCATCTCTAATCCAGGCAGAACCGAGGCGTTACAAAATAATGGGAATCGTTAAACTTTCCAGGTTTTGCAACGATTCCTGCAACGGCGAACAGCCGCATTAACATCCGCAACGCGCGAAGGGTGTCTCGTTGGTATACGCATACACATTCAAAGGAGAAATATAACAGACAGAATGGACAGACAGACAGACAGACAGAGAGACGTACACACAGACAGATAGGCAGATAGACAAACAGATATGTAGATGAATAGACATATAAATAAATAAATGAAAAGATAGACGGATAGACAAACTTAAAACAGCGTCTTAAGCGCGCTTAAGCTCTTGTGCAAGCAAATGGCTAAGAGTAGTGATTGGTAAGACCCGGCCATTAGTAAATAATTGCTAATTACAATTACGAAAAACTGTATCCGAGTGAGACAAATCAAGTTAATTAAGAGAGTGGTGGGGGCGGAGGAGGTTTTTGTCATTTTTCTGTCAACATCTATAATCAATACATTTGCTAAATGAGAAATCTATCTACGTATCCTATATCCAGCTTTTAACTGTATTAGTAGCTTCTACGAGGTGCATCGTTATCGTTAGAGATGAGATCCTCGAGCACGTTTTCGCGCAGTAATAAGATTAAGCAACTGCGGTGTAGATGTGCATCTATACATATATATATATATATATACGCACACTTTCGTGTTAATCAGCGGTCAGGTTTCTCCAAATGGCGATTTGCTAGGCTAAAGGTGTTGTGCGAGGAAAAACCACTTTTAGTAAAATCGTGCCAAGGTAGAAGCGCAGTTGTTAATTGCGATCTTCCCTTCTGCTAAAAAAGATCTATGAAAATTAATCTCGCTATGCCAAAAAATATTCATTCGTTTATTTGCCGATTTGTGTGTGCGTCGTTTATTCGTTAGGTTTCGAGGTCCGCGAGAGTATTTAGTGCTCTTGCGAAATTGACTCGGATCGTAAACTGTCATCGTACTTCAGAGAGAGGGAAAAGTAATCAGGGCGTAATTCACAAGGATGAATTTTTCAAAGTCTCCATTTTTTCTCCTTGTACTTCACGCATTGCAATAACAAATATCTTGCTGAAAGAGTTTTACTTGAAACTTAAAACACAAAAATCTTGATAATCATACATTTGACTAGTTACTCGTTTCAATAGGAAGAAGAACTTTCAAAATGATTCTCTATTACGTGCATTCTCCATTATACGTTTGTAATCAGAATAAAAAATCGATTCTTTTCTCTTCTCCGACATAATCCTCAAGATTCTCATTACAGTTAGATCATGTCTCACGATAATGTTTGCACAAAGGACTCGTCGTATCCAACATAATACGATGACGAATTTTAATGATGTAATTGTCGATTTAACGGGAACTAAATACACGCTCTCACAGCTCTTTTCCTTCTTTCGGTCAATGCACAATTTTGACATTATAATCCACGCGTGCATTCCTAATCGCGACAAGCACGTTTTATTTTATTTATTTTTATTGCGTCGTTTCCCGTAAATTTTCTCAAAGAGAGACATTTCGAAATACCTCGTATCAGATTTCTATCTTCTTTTTCTTTATTAACCCCCTTTACCCCTCGCCGCTCGATCGACAAGTAAACGCGTAACAATTTAATTTTTATTGAAATCGCTTCTTATGCGCTCACCGTCTAATACGCGTTGTGTATAGAACACAGTAATTGTTAAAAACGATCGATAACCACCAAGTTTCGCTCTTTGATCGAGCAATAACGAACATAAGAGCAGAGTACACTGCCCGCTGCCCATTCATTATTCCAATTTTTAATGAAACATTCGCGATACTTTTGATTGAACTTTTACTGCGTCGCTCATGGTAGAAAAGAAGAAAGAAGTAAAGAAAATGATCCCTTACGTGGAGTTAATCAGAGGTCCGATTATGCGGAACCGTGATGAACGTTGATGCGATCTCCGTAATTTTTACATTTTTAAGGATGTCATCTACTTATCATTATACAGTGTCTAGTGGCGGAAGAGCTATGGACGAAATACGCTTAAAAGTACAACGCCGAATAAGGGGTCTGATAGGGTCGATCACTATTGGTGAAAGGGGTCCGTCGTATTCGATGCAATAATTCTCTTGTCCCCGCGCCTCTCCTTCCAAGTCCCTGGGCCTGGGCAGGGCCCCGCTATAAAAGCAAACTGCATCGCCCCTAGAACATGTAGTATTTTCCCGCGAATCGCACAAGAAAAACTGTCCACTATGAAGTTGGTCGTAAGTTGGTCTTTTGCAGTTTACGTTAATCCCGGCTTCTTCTATGTGTCACCGTTTCTTTCCTCTTTTTTAAACAAAAAACAATTTCTGCTTCTATCTATAATTTCGCTCCATTTCGCGCTCAAACATTTTCAAACAAACTTGAATCATTCAGACTCGATACGACGTTAGATTTTCAATCTTTGATTCATTAAATTGAAATTTACGGAGATTGCGCGTCCAAAAGTTTTACTAGTATTGGATTTACCGCTGATTTTTGCTTACTTTGATCTATTTTTTATTCTACCCTAGTTTTTAGTTTCTCTCATTTCTCGAGAACTCTTTCACAATTGTTATATTCATTATTCCCTTATGAAACATTTTTATAATACGGAATGCATTTTACTTATTATCCCGTAGATATTAACAACAATAACAACAACATTTTTATACTGTCAATCACTTGTTTTATTGCAGATTGTTCTTTTTGCCGTTGTGGTAGCCGTATCTGCTTACCCTGGTTGGTCTGAACCGGTGAGTCTTATTACTGCTTAAAATTAGAATTAATTCAAAAAGTGAACGCTATAAACATTATTCCCTCATTCATGGAAGAAACTGATTTGTCTTCTTTACTCCTTGATCACCGATGTAATTCTTCTAATGAGACATCTGTAAAAGGGCGCAGTTATTATCTTCATACTCATTCGTCTCGCTCATTAATACAAGATATTTAATGGAATTAAGTTTCATCTTAATTCACGCCTCCTTAATCAGTGTATAATACACAATAATGTGTCGTCGACTTCTTCTTCTTCTTTTTCTTCTTCCTCTAATAAATTAATCATTCTACGGACGAATAATGTCTGATAACAATTAAGCCAAATGACACGTAACATACATCAAGTCTTCTATTAATGTTTCAATCATTCTCAATAATTGATTATTTTCCAACTTCGAATTCTCTCATCTATGTGGAATCTCACTCTCTGGAGATTATCTACTTCTGTTTTGGTCAATAACTCTTCCAAGGTACTTGATATGGATTGTAACACAAAATAACGTCTGGAGAGGGAAGTAACCGAAACTATGGTTTCTTTCTTTAAAATTCATGGTCTGAGAAAAAAGTATTTTGAAACGTTCAGGTCGCTATTGCAAGTTCGCATCCTTGGCAATCGCCAGGTTGGCAATCGCCAGGTTGGCAGCCATCTGCATGGCAACCATCTGTATGGCCAGCATCCGCATGGCAGCCATCTCTCGTCAAGGTTGCAGTACCGGTAGCAAAGGTAAACTAGTCGCAGATCCATCGAAGAAAAGGGAACTTAGTATCATCTGCTCATTTGCCAAAAATATCGTGCGCGCACACGCGCCATCACGCAATTGATAATTTTCAAACAGTATTCGTACTGTTTCTCCTCAAACACATTGGTTTACATCGAATCTCACTTTCAGAAGCGTTTACAGAATAATCAATTCATCAAACACTAAAATCACCGATTTTTTTTTAATTAATGATATCTTAAGCATCGAATCATAACCGTATGTCTGATAGTCTTAAAATCCTAATGAGTTATTAAAATTTATTTCAGGTGCATCATCATCCAGAAGTGCATCATGTCATCCAGGTTCCTCAGCCACACCCAATTCCACCTCTTCATCCTCAGCCATTGAACATTAAGATCCCACATACTCACTCTGTCAGAATCCCCTACGAACACCCTAAGATTCCTCATCCTCATCTTATTGGAATTGAACATCATGTACCCGAACCTGAAATTAAGGTTGTCAAGCCCCATCATTCCTGGTAAATCTACGTTCTCCAAGGCAGCCATTAAACATCCGCTGGTCCACGGTGATCCATACTAGCCGGACCGTCCTGAGATTTGCAAAACAAACAATAGTAGCCTATTGAAAGTATTAATGAAAAACTCTGAAACTCAATGCGAAAATTTCTCTCCAGAATGGAAAGGAACGAAGGACGAAGAAAGATGTTGGACGTGAAAAACATAACGTACCTCAACCATTCAATATTCAGTATTAAACAGGATGATAAAGGATTTGGTAATTGTGGAATGGAGAGAATGAATTGTTTGTCCAGGATACAGAGAGAAAGAGAGAGAAAGAGAGGAGGCAAGAGGACTGGCACGAGCCTTGGACCACTTGGGACCACACAGACCAGGCAACCAAACTAAAAAGTTTATTTCTCTTTTTATCGCAACTCTACACACATCACACATAGACACACATACTGCAGCCTCTACTACCTATCTCCAACTTCACCACCACTCAACACCTCAAAATTTTAGTGCGGCAGGTGATATTGAAGAAGACATCACCATTGGAGCTCTCATTCTCTATTACCCCCCGTTTATTCCTCAACCCCAACCCCCTCAATACATTTCTGCAGAAACACTTTTATTTATTTTCTAATAAAAGTTAATTTTTATGTCTTGTGATAAAACCAAGTGTTTTCTTATTTTTCATTAACCTATGCTTCATTCACTTATTCCAATCTCCCAATATTATGTTAATGATACTATTATTTTCTTATTACCCCATTCGTGAAGTATGATTAACGCGTAATTGTAGCCTTAGTACAATTACTTGTGAATATCTTTTATTTTACGAGCTAATAAAATTTGCCCTCCTGTCACGTTGGAACACACTAGTTTAAGAGGCCGAGTGCTACTAATGGTGAGATATGCGTCTTTACACGAGATGTTTCACTCGAAGATATAGCCTTGCACAAATCATATATTCGTGCATAAAATATATAACGAGCAAATATTATATCGTATTCCATCCTTTTTTGCAGACTCTTCCCTCATCTTCTTTTTCCAGGTGTATTTGCGCGCTCTTTTCTGTACAATAGTAACCTTGCAAGTATAATTCATACAAATTCATACAAACCACCCTAGGCGTGTGCTAATAATAGTGAGTTAATATACGAGTTTGACTTTAAGCACATGTGGATAATTACCAGTTTAGCTCATTAATGTAGAAAATGCTCCATTTATCCAAATATCCGATATTATTCTTTTGCTATATTCAATTATCGTGAAGGTATAGACCCGAACAACGATGATTGATTGATTGAATAATAGAAAAATGGAACTTACTTATGCGTCATATGTATAAATTGATTTTCAATGTCCGCAATAATTCTTATTCCGAAAGCTTTGTTTGTACTTGGTACTTGGAAGTATAACGTTGAAAATCGTGTCGTGCAGTTTTGTTAGATTAGCGACATTGCGATAAATCTATTGTACACGAAGCACACACACATACACACACACACACGCGCGTGTGCAATGTACTATTTTGCTCTGAACAAATACTGCATATTTAAAAAATGTGTATCTATCGAAAAAAAAAAAAAAAAGAAATAAGTGGAAATGCAGAAAATTGAATGACACGAGGGACGTTCAAGAGAAAAAAGCAAAAAGCAAGCTATAGAACGATTATAGATTGCGATTAGCAGAAATTATCCGTAGAAATTGTGGATCTACATTTAATAGAATAAGTATTCGAATGATCGTGAAAGATATATGTTAAAAAACTTTTCCTGAAAGGCTCCTAGTCAAGTGAGCATTACGGGCTATTTCGAGTCAGCGACCTGCTACTGTCGGCTGTTTTACTACTTTTTAATGTCAGTGTCGCGAGGAAAGATAGACCATATTCGAAGACTACTACTGTACTGTACCGTATGCTTGCTCTTATGACACGCGTGCACAACACACATCGGATAACCCGGATGGCACAAATCAATTTAATGTTACCTAGGTAACCTACCGTCCAAACAGGTCTCTCCTATATTTTTATGGATGTACGTGCACACACACACACACACACAGGCACACATATATATAAATAAATAGCAATTACACATATATGCATACACAGGAAAACGAAGCATGTGCCATAGCTATTGTCTTTGACTCGTTAACATACATAAGTTAACACGCCGTCTTTCTCTCTCTCTCTCTCTATCTATAATTGACTCCTGGCGAGGATCAATCGGAACGAGATGATGATTTTCCTATTACTATTCACGTATTTCTCGTTAGTTGGTTTGGATTAAATAAGAGTTTATTCAGACATTTCAAGGAAGCTCGACTAATTTGCTCGCGAAGATAATGAGCAGAGAGTTTCTTCCTGAAAATATCGGAAATATTTTATATATTCAAGCACCTGGTGAAGTCAATTGCGTAATGTGAAAGCGTCAAGAAGCATTAATTCAAGTTACTCTCTTACCGCATTGCATCGCGAACGAGAACGTGAAATAAAATACTAGTCAGCGCGGAACAATAATCCTGCATAACGATTCGATTCCAAACGAGGTCCATGATTCTTAGTTTCACCGGGTCTTGATGCTGTTGTGTGCATGACGGGTCTCTCTAAAAGCAAAGTATTCTTTCATCGCGGGTATCCATGCAATGTTCTTTCACGTATTTTACGTTTCGCGTGTTTCGCTTAACTCGCGCCCAGCCTGCAGCCAGCTTGCGCAATCCTTTTATTAACATTCGTAATCGTGCGTAATCCATTATACTGTGGGTTTTTCTTATTGTGTTAGGCCCCCATTCCCCGTTCGGGGAGAAAGTATTTCGCTTCGCCGTTTCGCTGAAAGATAGAGATTCTTCTATCCTCGAGTTCTCGCATTCGAGCGCTGAACTCCACTCGAATTCTATTCGTACAATAATCATCGGGAGAGACAGATGGTCTCTCCTCGCCAATCTTTTTCTCAAATAAAACCATAGAACCGTAGAGCCTCGGAAGAGAGTGATAAAAGCCCGGACTTTCACTAAATCCGAGTCGAGAAGCCTCGATACTCTTACTCGGGAGAAAATCCCAAACAAATTCTACGCTAATAATGCTTGTTGCACCGTTCGTAATAGGCCGACTATTTTAAAAAAAATCTTTCGTGGCATTGCCACTTGCAGAGAAATATACTCCGCGTAATGCGCGTACTCTCGCAGGAAGCAGCAGCTGTTTCTTTCCGATCTGTCCGATGAATAATAAGAAAAAAGGAAAAATGTTGCGATACTATAATGCGTGGAGCGCAAGTGCACGAGGAAAGGTGTAATTTATGCGCTAGCTGCTGCAAACTTTTCAATTTTCAATTTTCAGTTTTCAATGAGATAATAATTCGTTATCTAACGGGGTTGTCTGGTTACGCCTGCTTCCAAGCAATCGTACGAGGAAAAAACCTATTTCTGCTCCGAAAACTTGCAGGAACCTACCACGTAAGATCGTAAAAGTCGCTCGATATATCTAATTACTGATCGTAATCGTAATCAAGGAAGTATTTAACGCGCTCCAACGATAAGTGAGAGGAATTCTCGGGTAATCTTTATGCGTATAAATTCATTTTCATAGAGTTTCACAAGGAACTTTTCCTTCCTTCTCTCTCTCTTTTCCCTTTTCCTACCGGAGGAAGCTAATTATAAACAGAAACATTCACTACTCCAACTTTGAAAGAAAAGTGTTAGGTGGACGGTTCTGCGAAATTAATCGCTTGATTTGTTACGCATCTACATTCTAGGGTAAGAGGCGTTATAAAAACCAATCTTGATAGTTGTTGAGTGAAATGGGTCAAAATCTTTGCATTTTCTTTAGACAAGATCCAGATCTAGATCTTCCAAAGATACTATAAAACGATAAGTTTAAGTTTCCTTTATAGATTCGAATATTTGATTTTTCTGAAAGAATCGTAGCGCATGTGAAAAGTACAGAAGTGATCGTCACATATGGGAACTACTAGGGTAAGCTAGGAAAATGTGAACGTATGGACACCCAGTTGTCCCCCGAGGTTGTTCAGTGTCGTCAGTTCGATCCGGTCAGTGGGCCATTCAGCATGAACAACGAGCGTAGTAAGTATATCTATAGTATTCTTTTTATAGATCAAAGAATGAAAGAGAGAAAGAGAGAGAGAGAGAGAGAGTGAAGAGAGAGAGAGAGAAAGAGAGAGAGCGAGATGTACTTGCCCTAGCATCTTGTAAACTTAGAAGACATTTTAATCATTGTTTCTTCTTACGTTTATTTATAATAAGTATTTTTCTTCTCCTTTGTGTATTCTTTCTATATTCGCTATTGCCACTCTTCTCGAGCATCCACTTCACAAGATACTTTCAGAAGTATTTTTAATTTTAATCTTAATCTTGCATAAAACAAACACACATACACGCACATCGGTATGGTCATTAGGCTTGTTCGAAAGAAGGAATGAGAAAAAACAAGAAGAGAATGGGTGAAAGGGTTGAAAGGTTGAGTGTTAAGAAATGAAATTTATTCGTTTTCCAGAAGATGCAGAAGTACCCTCAGTACCTTCTGTTCCCTCGGTGCAGTCGGTTTATTCGATCGACAGTCAGAAGAACTTGGTGCCCGTTCGAACTAAAAAGACGTAGTAAGTTGGCGCACGCGGAATCGGCGTTAGCACATTCACCTCGTTTCCACGCTTATTAAAAGCGGTGGTTTAACGCTCACGTTAAATCAACAGCATTCCTTCCTCTTCTTCTCGTTAAATTCTCAATCGATAGACTAGATTTACCTTACCGTCTTTCAACAGTTTCAGGCAACGAGCTCAAGTTTCTCGTATCTTCGTTATTATTCTATTTCTCCTGGTAACTTCCTTGTCCGTCGCAGTCTTCGTACTTTCAGTGCTCTGTGAGTAGTCAAACTTCATCCATATCACAATGTACATCACTTTAAGGGTTTCCGAACCTCCACAAGATTTTTAAGAGAAACTCCTACTTTCATCTCTCTTTTTTCCTTTTGCAAACTTGTACAGATGCTTTGCTCAGTCGGGAAACAAAATTGTGCGACAGTGAAAATTGCGTGCGTATCGGTAAGTCTTTTGAAAAATTTTCTCCCCTCTCTTACGCTCGTCATCCATCTACTTATCTATCCACCATCTATTTATATAAGTAAATCAATCAATTTCTATTCTTATCTTTCATTCAGCTGCTAGTTTAAAGGAGTCTATGGATACTTCCGTAGATCCTTGTGACGATTTCTACCAGTGAGTACAGAACAAAACTCACGTGTGTTTCTCTTCGCTTTTCCAACAGCTCTCTTACGATCATTTTATTGTATGGCACATAATCCTATATCTGTATTTGCACAAATCTCAAATATCTTGACATTCTTTCAGCAGTGAAAAGAAAATTTAGGATTTGATTAAAATGTCAAGAGTACCCCAGAGTAGCCTCCTCCTCCTCCTCTTTTATTAAGTTCATTCGAGCAGAAATCTCTTTCTTGCAGATACTCTTGTGGTAGATGGCCGCGCGAGCATCCAATACCGGACACTAGTCTCATGAATTCCTGGTTCAGTGAACGTACCGAACGCATGTCCAAGAAAATCAGAGATTTGTTACGAGGAAATTTCACAAAAGAAAAAGTACCCTGGGCAGTGATGCAGGCAAAGATCTTATACACAAGTTGCATGGACATTGGTATGCGTTCATTTTATCCATTTAACACTTCTACGGGGAATTTTTACTTTACTCGGATTTTTCAGAGTCCATGGACTCATTGGGTCTATTGCCATTATTCGACTTGTTGCAAGAGCTCAATTTACCGGCAATTCCCGCGGCTTTTACCAAGAGAACAGGAAATTTTATCGAACAAATGGCAAAGGTGAAAAAGCTTCTAGGAAGAGACGTTTTCTTCGGGATGAATGTTATTCCCGATCCTAGGAATAAAAGCAGAAACATTGTATACCTTGATACACCCGATACTGACAGCCCTTTGCCAAGGTGTGCTCGATGCGCGATAATACTCTTATAGACTCGCAACGGCGCTGTATTACTTGTACTGATCGATTTTCATTCAATAATTCTCAGCGATAAGGAATTGGAAAAAAGATTAAAGTCCATTAGATCTCGCTTACGAAACCTCAAATACGAATCGGACCAAGAGTTCGCCGATGACGATTCAGAGGACATTGAACGTTTTTATATTACCGCGGTACTCAAGGAAATTATTAGCAATGGAACTGTCAATCTTTGCCCAACGGAAGACGAGTCTACGCTTCCGGATAAAATGCTCCTGGATGATGTAGTCGACAGAATATACGAATTCAGTGCTACCCTATATTACGTCAGTATTTTTAGCCGAACAAGCTTTTCTCTGTGATATCGATGCATTATTAATTTGTGTTTAACTTTTTACCTCTAGTTGATTCATCCTGATAGCAACGATACTCTCTCGGACGAAGATGTCAAGGATGAGGATTACATGATGCTGAATGATCTCCAAAAGCTAACGGATAAATTTATATTAAACGTTAATTCCTCCTTGGTTTCGGCACCTTTGTGGCGACCTTACATCGAGCAAGTGTTTAAGAACGTTGTCCAAGTGGATTTTGATAAAAGCGATAAAATCTTAGTCGGTGACATCGATTACTTGTTAAACATTGCATTGATCTTGGCTAGTACCAATGAAGAGGATTTAGGTTTCTATCTCTCTCGATTCTATAAATTATTTATTATCCATTTATTTCTTTCGTCTTTCTTATCACTTATCTGCTTCTTTCGCTTTTTTCCTCTTCTTCTCCTTCTTCTATGTTTCTTCTTCTTTAAGAATCCTTTATTTGGTGGACAGTAGTTGATATCGCAGTACCACACACTTCGGAAAATTTGAGAGACATTTGGTCCTTGTATATAAATAAATTGATGAACGTGGAAGTACAGGAATCGAGATCAATTCGTTGTGCATCAGCTGTAAACAAATTGATGGGTATGTGCTAATATTTTTATCCATATTTGCATTATTACACACATATATGTTACTGCTAGTTTAATCGATGTGCGAATATAAATTTTACGAAGGGATGGCAGTATCTTGGCTATTCGTGGATCCCTCGTTCCATAGAAATAAAGGTCTGAAAGTCGAGGAGATGGTCGAAGATATAAAAGCAGCATTTGCTTCCTTAGTCAAGAACACGGATTGGATGGACAAGAAAACGAAACAAGCGACATTGGAGAAGAACGAAAGGATGATCTCTGAGATTGGTTTTCCAAAATGGCTATTCAAAGAAGCTGAATTAAATGAATACTACGAAGGAGTAAGCAATATTGCAAAAGTATGTGTTTATAGGATAAGGAAATTAACAAATCTCTCGTGTTTTAAGATAAACCTTACGAAAAACGAGTATTTGGGTAACATGCTGCAAATAGTACGTTTAATGACGGTGGCTGAATACGAACTCTTGCACGAGTTCAATTATGACAACGAGTCTTAGTGAGTAGTTAATTGATCATGCACACTTCACATCTCGTTACCAAGAGAGATCTTAATGAAGACGAAATAAATTGTATTAAATAAATAAGCTAAAAAGTACTTTATTTTCAAGTTGGGCCACAGATCCAACCGATGTGAATGCTTTTCATACATTTCAAGTTAATCAAATCAGTAAGTAGCAATTGAGTAACGCAATCTAGTTTGCCACACAAGTTGAAAAAGCAATATCCTCTAAATTTATCTTTGTTTATTTAAACCACACGCAGCCGTACCGGCTGGAATTCTTCAATTTCCATTCTACGAATTGGGACTGGAGTAAGGGAAAGAAATATTTTGTAATTGTGCGATTTGTGAATGTAAAATATTATGATTTATCGTTATCGACGAATTTTTGCATAATATAGATTTCATTTTTTTTCTAATTATCACTTCCTGTTTGTGACGCGTTTATCAAACACTATCGAATAATTAAAGAGTTCACGATTATTTTCAGGGCATTAAATTATGGGGCAATTGGCGCAATACTAGGGCACGAATTAACTCATGGTTTTGATAATAGTGGAAGGCAGTACGACAAGGACGGAAATTTGAGACAATGGTGGACGAATGAAACCATATCCGAATATACCGACAGAACGCAGTGCTTTATAGAGCACTACGATAATTATTATGAAACAGAGGTTAGCCGAGATAATCTAAGCTTATTACAGATGAGTGGCAATAGATGGATAACGGACCTAAATTAGCAATTATGCACGACGCTTGTTATCGTTGCAATAAAAACTTTCTTTTTATACACTGTATGCATTCACGCCACATATTTAAGTTATACTTAAGTTAAATGTCAAGTTGAACGACCGTGATGACGCGATGATGATGATGCGATGATGTAATATGATGATCTCGCGATAAAAGTTACACATTGACAGTTAATTGCATATCTGCCGAGCAGGTAGATGACTATATCGACGGTGAATTGACCTTGGGCGAAAATATAGCCGACAATGGAGGTCTTCGAGAGGCTGTCATCGCATACAAAAGATGGAAGAGTAGGCACGGTCAAGAACCCCTTCTTCCGGGTTTCACACACTTGTCTCACGAGCAATTACTTTTTTTGGGATTTGCGCATGTGAGTTCTATTTTTTTTTTTTTCATTATATAATAACGGTACTAGTTAATAATACGATTATAAAGATATTTCACTTTAGCTTTGGTGCGAATCCTACACAGCTTCCGCTTTGAGATGGATGCTGCAAGATTCTCACTGTCCAGGACATGTGCGACTAGTAGCTGTCTTGCGAAATTCCCATGAATTTAGCAAAACGTGGAACTGCCCAGTGGACTCGAATATGAATCCACGCAAAAAGTGTCATTTATGGTAGTCAATGTAGAAAAATATCAATGAATATTTCTACCATTATTATCAATATTATTATGTAGCTTAAATTGCTTAAAATAAGAGTGAAATATCGAGGACCTTTGAAAAAATTAAAATAAAGAATGATTTATAATTAAAGAATTATATTTCTGTATAAAATGTTTTTATTGTTTTATTATTACATTACAAACTAAAAATATCAGCACGTGGTTTCGCTACAGAGTTTTCACTATTATTCATTTATCTAATTCTAGTGGAAGAATTTCACTTTTTTCTCCTTGGAGAATCTTTTCAAAGAATGAGAGAGACACGCGTCTAAGCTGTTACACTACCTGTTACATTATACATGGCATTAATTTACATATAGAGTCGTATGAGAGAAAGAGAGAGATAGAGAGTTGGATGCCCGATGTAGGAGGTAACACTTTTCTGATTTACCTCAACCAAGCATCGCTAATCTTCATATCCACGTATTTCTCACATAGATCCGGTAATTATATTCTACTTTTTTTTTCTCGAAAACCTGAAGAGATGGCATGGCAGCATCCTATGTAGCAACTAACACACGTACTCTGGTAATATACGTCGTGAACGAAGTCATGCGTGTGCTGCACGCAAGCAAAACTTTCACATTCGTTCTTCACTCTTCTATCGTCCTTGAAAATCAATTTGTTGAAGAATCACTTAGAGCAGATGCTGCTTCGAATGAACACACTTTCACTTATTTCGTCTTGGGGCATTTACAATTAGAAATAATCTGGAATGGAAATTGATCTAATAGACGTATCCACCGTTCGAATCGGTGGGTTGAACGTAATCGTTGGCGATAGATTTGGCGGCGGCAGAAACCGAGACTGTATCGTGGTGTTTCAAGTTTTCATTCGCTGGTGGAGCCGTGGGAATGGGAATATTAGGGATTTCAGGAATATTCGGAATGGACGGCACATTGGGAATAGAAGGTACCTGTGGCACTTGAGGGATTTCTGGTATCTGAGGAGTGTTCTCATCTCCGAAACCCGGGAAAGATGGCAAGGATGGGAACGATGGCAATTGGAAGTTTGAGAAGGCATCTTGCAAGAAGGATGGCAACTGGAATTGCTTCTGTTCAACCTGCTGGTGGTGTACTTGTTGATGTACAGCTGGCGCACTGACTTGTTGCACGTACTGAGGTACTTGAACCTGTTGCGGTACACGGACGACGTAAGAGTTGTGGACTTGAGGAGGAGCAACTACATATGGTACGTGTCTAGTCAAAGTAGTTTGAACGGTGTAAGATGGTTGAACGTGAGCTGCTACACCACTGCTAACGGAACTCAGTTGGTATCCCGAGGAGTATCCGGTGTTGTAGTTGTAACCGGAAGATCCGGAGCTCTGATAGAAGTTTGGCGAACCTTCGGAGTCATTAATAACGCGTCAAAAAGTTGCACGGAGAAGCAGGCTATTTTGTCTTTTCAGTAATCAATGATAACTCGATGGTTTCTTACTTTGAACGGACGGAAGTTGTTGCGCAACCTTGACTTCTGGTTGTTGGTGAACCGCGTGCGTACGCTCATGGACGGACGAGTGGTGATTTGCTTCGGGAGCTACATTTTTTTCAAGGGTGGTGTGTACTTGCAAAGTGCTCTTGCTGTGGTCCTCGTGGGATGCCTGAACATTGCTACTCTAAAATACCAAAAGAATATGTCTCATTTTATTCCATTGATTGTACTTTCCTTCTCTTTTGCATTAACTCTTATTTTGGGACCTACCTTCACCACGGGAGTTCCGTAAGAATTGACAGGTGCATCAACGTGTTGATTAGCCTGAAAACACAATTTTGTCAAATTATTAAATAGAGTTTTGTAAAATTCTCTATAAAACTTGATTTACCGTAACTTCCGGAACGACTGGAGTTCCATAAGAGGTGACTGGAGTCTCAATGGATTTGGCCGATTCAACGACAGTCGTATCATGATGTACGCTCTAAGGAAATAATAATAATATCATCATATTGGTTGATAGGAACGATCGTTCAACACGCATGTATGTTTAAATCTGTACCTTTACGTTATTGACTGGAGTTCCATACGAAGTGGTTGGCACTTGAACGTTCTTATCCTCTACAGTGGGTAACTGTACAAAAGAAAATAGTATTTTAATTGATTAACGATTGGGTTGTCTAAGGAGAAATCTTCCTTCCTTCCTTTCCTTTTCTATTCTTTCCATTTACCTGTACGCTAGGTGGTCCATAATTCTGAGCTGGTGGACCATAAGAAACAGTTGGGGTTCCGTATGAGGGAATAGGAACCTGAACTGGTTCTTTGATACCCTGGCCTGGTGGAAGGTACTCGGAATTGATTGGTTTACCAGGTTGGTAGTTTGGTGGACCATAGTTCGTTGTAGGTACTTGGTAAGAGTTGTCTGGAACAATATAGGAGCCAACGTAACCACCCTGGGCCCTGGCAATTTCTATCTCATTCTCATGATGATGGTGGTGATGGTGGTGATAATCGGTGCCATAACGTGGGTCGCCTGGTAAAATATCTCTTTTTTGCTTGATAGCTGGAGCGGCCAAAGCTGCGCCGAACAAGAGCTGAAATAAAAGATTATGAATTTTTCACAGATACGTGAAAGCGATGTATCATGGTCCACGAAGGGGATGATAGAAGAAAATCTTACCACACTGAGGAGGAAGAGCTTCATGTTGACTGTATGAAGTTTGGCGAAGAGTGGAGCATCCTTCCGACGACATTTCGACCTTTTATACGTGGCCAATGCTCCCTCCATATGATTTCGCAATCCAGTGGCATTGGCAGAACTAGATTTTTTAATGGACTCTTCTTCAGACCTGCTCCCAAAGCTTCGAGAGTGGCGACGGCATTGCCGAAATGCTTTCTGAATAGGTGGCCGTGGTGCTGAAACTTAACGTCCGTGAAGCTGAGGATGCCGCGTGCCACGTGTACCTGTATTCTGTATTCTATGTTTTACACACGAAATCACTCTCGATCACACACCTAACTATTATTTCACACAGGACCTTAGATTTCAAGAGTTTGCTACATACATATTGGAGATTATCCATCTTTTTCCATTTATCCATGAATTTGCCGCAAAACCTATATTATACTTATCAAAGGATTTCATCCGATAATCATTTGCGCAATCAATCATTTTTTATAAAACCATTTTCAAAATCCACAATGCGCCTTCCTTCTCACAGGCCTCGTAAGAATCTCATACGAAGTTCCGGGTTTTGCTCATTTTGATTGATCCACGATAGATGAACAAGGATGCTTTATGCAAATCAGTGGTTTTTTGCATACCTTCTTTTTTATCCGTTCTCTTTATTGCAAGTATTCGCTCACTTTCCTTCTGACTCGTTATCTATAATGATTAACCGGCTAAAAACATTGGCATCAATAGAAAAGGTGAAAATTAAGGAAGCTTTAACATCAATAGCAATAAATTATGATGAATCGAGGATGCGATTTAATGGATCGAGCCAAGATAGACGACTCATTAATTCGATTGGTAATCGTAGTATGGCTAACTCGCACACATTAAGATTAGTTGAGTTTTGCATTAACAGCTTTCAAATCTTGCCAATTCTTTCGAGATTAACGACAAATCTTTTCGTTTACTTTATCATCGATGATGATTGCTGCTATGTGGCTCACTGATGAAAGTTTTTAAAACGCAATAAGAAGATTCTCTTTTTGGATATATCAATTTCGACGATTGTTTTCTCTTATTTCGATAGGTAATTTTCCTTCATATTCGAAAGAGCATATATATTTTTAGATCCTAATATGTGTGAATCCTCTCTTGAAAGATATTATAATAAGGTTAAGAGAAATAAATATGTTAATTATTTATTGGGAACTCGTTAATTCTCTCAGAATAGTATCGGTGATTTAATCAAATTTTTTCTGAAAATTTTAGAGTACCAAAAAATACTATATGCATAGAATGAAAGTCACTTCATGTTTAAAAAAAATTGTGTCTGTATGCGCGTATGCGTGAGTGTATTTTTTTACTTCCAAAATGAATAAGAAGTATAAATATAAATTTAGGTGTAGATCTTTTCTATACGAAGAGTAGGGAGAGAGAGAGAGAGAGAGAGAGAGAGAAAGAGGAGGGAAACGGGGGCTGGAGAACATCCCGGAATTACTTAATCCTTTTGAATTAGTGAGATACGGATTGTGTGTGAATTCAAGTAAATCATTTTACTGATCGACAAGATTTATTGGTATTCGTGAAGAATTTCGGGTGAAATCGTTATTTTGCAAGAGCCACTCAGTACTCAAAGCAAAGTTCACATAACAAATTGATAATTGTCGAGAGTATGTTAATCTTGACATTTTGCACAACTTACGGAAAAAGGCGTGCAAATCATTCGTAGATACCGTATTTCTGTAATAATAGCGAGAGTAATCCGCAAAATGGTAATAAAAGCTAAATGGAGGAGGATGAATAATGCGTAGTAGTACTCGGTTCGATAACCTATGGGTGATTGGAAAGAAGTTGCCGCGCCACCAGTACACTGGAAGAATATTTTTCTCGAACATAATTTTCTTTCGAGAACTTTATTTATTTATAGTCGTAAAATAGGCGCACACTATTGATACTATCTGGCTACATGCTAATTTTTCGCTATTGCGTAATAGACGGAGTCTCACATTTGTATTTGCATACATCACATTATTGTATAACTCAACGCTCTTTTTACGAGGTCGTTGACGTGAAAAATCTAAAAAATCACATCAATTCACAGTATTCTTTTCTTTTTAATACAGGATTGTCGAATTGTTCATTTAGTTTCTTGCTAAAATTTGTTTATTTTCGATAGGAGTCATCATCAACATCTACATCTACATTTGCATCAGCATCAGCGGCTCTTGCTCGTCTTTAGCCTTGTCACTTATTTCCTATGAATATTCCGAAAACGCAAAAATACGCGTGTATATTTCGTAAATTAAGATTTTAATTTGGTTTTTTTGCTAATAAATACCCGTAAAACTTAATCAAGCCCATTTATAATCGATGCTTGATTCTAATTGCGTTATATGTGTATTATTCCATAAGAAAATATTCCAACGAGTGAATGGTCTATTGCTCCGTTTCACGCGATGTATTTAACGAGCTTCAGTTTAATCCAACTTTTCTCATTTTTACTTATAACTATACAATTCTGTTTATCACGGTACTCTGGAGAATTTCGTGAAAGATTCAATTTAATTTAGATTCTCTCTTTTTAATAGCCTTTTCCTAAAGACAGAACAAGTTACAAGCTAAAGATTTTTAGCCTTGGAGATGAACGAGTAGTCTTTCGCTCATATGAAACATGGTGATATTTAACCATATCTAGTCAGACTTGTTCATTAATAAAAATAGGACACTCTCGAAGAGATCTTCTCCTTCATGAATAGGGTTCATCTTTTAAAGACATAGGACTAGCGTAAGAATGAGAATCGGAATGAGAATGCGATTATGACGAAAATTGCATAACATCTTCCAATTCTTCTTTTTTAATCTTTCATAAATGTTGTTATACATGCACACGATGACGAAAATCAAAAGATTTCAGAAGAAATCAGAGCAAATACTTTTGCTTATCTTAAACAGATTGGAAACCAAAAAAGTAATAAAAACGTGATATGTCTTACGTAATGTTCTTAAACATTAAAACGACTCTCAAAAACAGTAAAGTACTTTAAAGTTTTACTTTTATCACGTGTCAGCTTTTCATGTAAAATTGTCTCATATAGTAATGAATTAATTTTATTCGTTCATATTAGTGTATGCTCATAGGGATTACATATAATTGTCTTCTTTTGAAGACAATTAAAAAAAATTCAAGATTTGATTAAAGTAGAGACATCTGCTAAGAACCACACGAAGTGTAATTTGGAATGGTAAACGGGTATCTATTGTGGCTCTTTGCACACAGAAAGATTATACATTTCTACATTATCAACTGCTATATTACGTGTTGTTAACGCAGATCCCTGGATTCACCATAGATTCAGATATTATAATTCACATATAGAATAATAATAATAATTGTGTAACATACAAAAGACCCAGAATACAGAAAACGCCTAAGATCGTTTTAGAAAACACTCCTAAAACAATCCAGGAAGAATATGTAGGAAAAGTGGAGTAGGTGCAATACAAGCATACAAACGCCAGGAGTTCAACCTACGAAACTACTTGTCGTTGTCACAAAATTGTCAGTTTTTGTGTCTATTGTTCGATTATTAATTTACCTCTTATCACCATGGTGCAAATTCTTACATATTACGCATTCATTTGTACGCTCCTTTCGACAGGAAATAATAAACTCCCAGCGAAAGTGAGAGGAGAAAGAGAATCCAGTAAAGAATGATTTAACTTTTGCTTTTGTTCTAAACCGGTTTTTGTCTTCTTTATACGCGGATCTCTTAAACAGAGTCTCGGTAAAATTTAATGCGATACCACTATTCGTTATCGTGGATCCTTACAGCTCAATAAAATCAGTTTCAAAAAATAGTCGTGATACCGACGGCCTCTCGCTCCCATAAATGGATAAACTCTTATAGAGATCCGTATACTACTATGTATGTAATATGTCGCTTTGTACAAAGATGTAGACAGGATTAGTAGGTGGTTTCTATAGTCCTTTTCATTTCAAAGTTCTTTCTTGCATCGGTCCTCCTTTCACCATTCACTCTTTCAGAAGTGAGTAGTCTCGTGTGGTTTGCTTTTGAGAATGCCCATTACTCTCACCATACTTATAACCGGAAGCTGATTTCGAGTACGTGCAATCTTACTTCCTTCATAGGTATAATAGGTTCCCTTATCTGCTTAAATTATTTAACAATATTCCAATAATTATCTAATAATGCACATATACATATATCGCGTAATATATCGCATATGAAAACGAAGATAATGTACATCCCTAAATGTCGTAGTTTACGAAATAAGTTCACACGATTGAGCACAAGACTGACAAAGCGTAGTTGGAAATATAGGAATAGATGGAAGGAAGCAAATAAGGATTATTTTGATCATTGGATAAACTAATGCTGGTCGTTGAACTTGAATGGCACGAGAAGACGAAGAAAATGATAGAGTAAAAAAAGGGGAGAAGATGGAGACTAGATTGGCGAACGCAAACCAGTCGGAAAGAGAGTGCTTTCTTCGTAAACCGACGACGGTGAAGGTCTTCGTATATAAGCCACTAGCTAGTTGTACAATTGTCAGTGGTACAACCCTCGTCTCATAGGAAACAACAATCCCTTTCAATCAGACTTCTTCACGGATTCGTAAACATGCTTCGTTTTGTAAGTTTATCCAAGAATTTTTCCCACTACACTCTTATGCCCTTTTTCCTTTCCTTCTTCCAAACTGCAATACACCATAGCACACTGCACGAAGAAACGATTTTTAATCGGAGAAATTATTGGAGAAGTTTCTTTCTCGAAGATCGAAGGATCTTTCTCTTTTCTTAATTAAAATTATCCTTCTTCCGCAGCGTGTGCGCGCGTCGTATACACCAATCTTTACTTTAATTGATTCTAATGTAAGATTCCATGCAATTTACAGTTTCCACTAATAGTGGCTGTGGTTACGGTCACAGCGTCGCATTTCTCCTTCGAAGGCCATGGCCTTAACACCGAACCAAAGCTCATCTCGCAATCGGTCCATCTGCACGAAGTTCCCACGAAAGTGATCAAGGTTACCAAAACGATAGCCATAAAGGTTCCAGTACCATATCCCGTTAAGGTGAGATATTTTTCGCATTCGCACAGTTTTTAATATTTAATTGAATCGCACGTTGTGAAAATGCGGGGAATCAATAGCAGTCAATTGCTATCCTATCGTTTCGCTGCAAATTTTTCTCTCGACAAGTCTAGAATCTCTATCCGCGCATAAATGTAATCCGAGATGAAAATGAGGAAAAGAGGATGTTATTTCATCTATAACGAATGGTCCTCCTTTAATGGTGTATTGAGATTTTCGCTTGGTTAATTCCCTTTCTCTGCTTCAGGTACCACATCATATACCGGTTCCAGTACCGGTAAACCATCCCGTGGCTGTTCCGGTTCCGCAGATAGTGAAAGTACCGCATCATGTACCAGTAGAGGTGGAGAAGCCGGTTCCAGTTGAGGTGCATCAGCAAGTACCGGTGGTAGTGTCAAAGCCGGTGCCACTACCGCAGCCGGTTCCGGTTCCTCATCCGGTCACGGTCACAAAGCCTATCTTTTATCCGGTACCACATCCCATACCTTATCAGTCAGAGTCTCAAGGTTACTCGGGCAATTACTACGGAAATGGGGGTGGCGCCGAGGTTGGAGGCGAAGGAGATGACTCGAACTATGAGGGAAACTCTTACAACTCTTACAGTACCATCGATAATAACAACTACGAACATTCCAATAATGGAGAAAACAACGGGTTTCATGCTTCTCAGCCTGATTATAGTTCCGATCACTAGTTTTTGTTTCATTTCTCCACAGTTTACAATGTATTTTCATCCTCTGATTCCTCTTCTTGTACATACTTCTCTTGTTGTAAAACCGAGCAAAACCATTGGATGTATATATAGTTATATATTTGTTTGTTAATATTTTTATTTGTTAATATTTTTGTTACTTTATTTCTTTTTTCTTTGTTTTTTATTTTTCTAGTTTTAATCATCCTTTGAAAGTATTGCTTTTATAATTATCATAAAATCGCACAGGAGTCTCTCGCGCGATTGAGTAGTTAGATTTTTGTATACAAGTATATATGTATACCATATATATATATACTTTATTATTGTTTTTTAATAAAATCTATTATTCTATCTATCTGAATTAACAATTGAATTGATTTCATCTTCCTGGAAATCTTCACGATTGATTTGTCGATGAACGTAATTTTCAGTTCTTTGATCAATCGTATCAATCGAGAGATGAAAGAAATACGCTCGAAAGGATTTGAAACCGTCACCATCGCCAATCACCGGATGTGTAGAAAGGTTAAAACTAGAGACCTGTTCGAAACAGCCTATCACTTCATTACTGGTTGCAATCTGAGAATTTCAGTTTTTCTTCGAGTAACTGCAGAAATTTATTGGATTACGGAGAAACGCATGGAAATGGGATAATTAAGTTCTGCGGAGAAAGTGAAAGGGAAGACAAATGTAAAATTTTGTACGAAATTGTTTTATTGTGATGACAAAAAAAAACGCCATCATCACACAACGTGTATATCTTATTATAAAGGAGAGAGAAATATACATATATCGATTGGGAAGAAAAGTTGGGAGATAGAGGGAAATGGGAAGGTGGCGGGGACTAAATTGGATCAAAGATTCATTTTTCCAAAGTCTTGGTTCATCGAACGATATTTGTGGACGTTTTAAATGACCGCTCGAAAAGCGATACAGAGAGTTTTTGGACTCGAAAATCGTAGGAGAGATTCTCTTATCACTGGCTAAAGTCTAAGGGCTAAAAGCTAATCTTTCCAAAATGCTTGAGATCTTCTTCTTCTTCTTCTTCCTTTCTTTTACACAATGGGAAATTGCCAAAATTCAAACACGTCGAGATGTCACTTTGTTATAGAGAGATCGCGAGAATCTTTCGAGGTTGTGCGATTCCTAGTTTTCAAGGTATATCTCGAAGAACTGGGGGTTTTGCTGAATCTCCTTTGAGAATCCTCGTGACTAGGAAAAGCTATAGCAGTAGCCTTGCGGTCGATTTACCAAGATGAGTATCCGGTGTATCCGGAGTAGCCAGTGTAGGCAATGGGGGCAGAGTGCACCTTCTCAACGACAAAAGGCTGAGCAACTGGAACAGGTACGTGTTTCACCACTGGGACGGCGTATGGCTGAGGTACTTTAACGGCGTATGGTGCTGGCACTGGTACTTTGACGGGTACGTGAACTGGTACTGGAACTGGCCGATCTACTGGCACTGGGACGTGCTTGGTAACTTCTACTGGGTAAGGTTTGGGCACGTGCACTGGATAAGGACGATCGACGGGGACGGCATAAGGTACCTGAAGAAATCAAGGACATCAAATACTTTTCTGATTAATAAATCTATAATCTGTGGCCGCTGCAAGTTCCAAAGAAATAAATCAATTTCTCGAGATTCTTCTCTACCAAGGTGCAAATACGTACCTTAACGGGGTAAGGGATGTGTTTTTCGATGGGAATAGCAACCGGCTGAGGTACCGGTACTGGCACTTCTTTGGTGATTACGGTGGAGTGGCTAATTCCAACGGGTACTGCATCCCAGCCACTTTTCAATCCAAGACCGTATCCACTGTCCAATCCATAACCGTATCCATAGCCCAATCCGTAAAGTCCTCGCTTATCTTTTTTCGTTTCGATCGCTTTAGCCGATTCCTCTTTGGGTCCTGCTGATTCCTCGGCGAATGTCAGTGCCACGAGGGCTAGCAGGATAACAATCTGAAAAGTAAAGAAAGAGATTCTCCTATACTTTTCTTTCTTTTCCTACCCTTCCTCAATAATGATCCATCTCATATGTATCGTTACGCGTGTAGCCGGAATTTTTTGCGAGAGTGAAGAGATCTAAAATTACTCCGTAAAAAAGAGATCGAAGCGTCTCGTTTCACATTTCCAAATTTACATCACTGCAAAAATTGGAGCGTGAATGCGAGAAGTTTTATATAGTTTACGAAACTCGGATTCGGATTTTTGCCGAAAGTTTTTTGCCCAATTAAGAGAATAAATTTAAACAAGTTTCTAATAAGATTGACACGAGCGGCCATTCCTCTTTCGTAATCGAAGGATCATCGTCTTGGATTCTTGTTTGCAAACGCGTTACCTTTCCGTTCATGATGCTGAACACTGGGAGTTGGTTTGTCGTGTGTTTGCGACTGAAGAACACTCTGAAGATCGCAGCTTTTATAGGTGGGGCTGGACGGAAACCCTGAAGGAACTACGGCGGTGGTGGGCTAAGAGACCAGAGAAAAGAAACCGGACGGGATTGGGGGACGGTGGGGCTACCGAAAACCTGAAGAGACAAACCGCGAGAGTCCCAGTCTCGCCTTTACTTGCTCTTTTTTTATTACGCAAGTATACGCACGCGTTTACGGGATAACAACGAGATTTGCCGATTACGTGCTCCGCGTTTCCGTAACCTCGTTAATTGGTCAATCGCTTTCAAGATCAATCGCATCTCTCCTTAGGATCCGCTCAACCTTTTCTAATATACGCGCGTACGCGCGCGTGTCTATTGAATTGCAATATTTTGTCGCTCTCCTTTCTCACCCTCTCGAATACTATCGCGTATCTATATATATGTGTGCATGAGTATGCGCGAAGAACTTAACCTTGAAAAAAAACCATTCCAAAGTGTAGGTATGTGCACGACGTAACCGGTTGCATTGCATAAATGTTGTTGACACAAAGTCTAATACGAGAGTGTATCACTTCGAACTACGAAACTTCTGAATTTCTAAATCTTCTTTAGTTTCCCGATCGATAGAAATTCTCTTACGATATAAAAAATCTTGTTTTCAGTTATTAAAAGTTTCCTGTCTGTGTCTCTTCCTTTTTATAAACTGATATCATTTCTTATAGATTGTAGATGAAGGAGGGATTGACAGATTTTATTTATTCTCAGATGATTATTGATGACGAGATACAGGCGAGACTGTAATATTCACACGACTCATCTTCAGGGAATTTGGAAGATTTTTCATGGCCTGACGTAAACAGGCTCCAAAGACAAAAAGTAACAATTTGGAACTTTTATGTGTGCAAAGACACAAATATCAGATGAATAAAGTTAATTCTTCCAATTGATATATATATGCATAAGAGAGTGGAAGTGGAAGAGAAAGAGAAAGAGAAAAAAAGAAAGAGAGAGAGAGAGAGAGAGAGAAAGAGAAAGGGGATAAAAGACAGGGAATTTCAGAATCCTCCGCGTTATTTCTTATTCATGCGATTTTGATACGGATACGAAATTAACATTTGACATTTAGATCAATCCTCTTTGTTGATCGTTCGAAGGATGCAAACATGCGAACGAGAGTCAGAAAAAAAAATCACCGACATACCTACATTAATTTTCATTCATTTTGGAGCGACATTTGTGTCTCGTTTTTGCGACTTCTCAAATGGAATTAATTTTCTGTCCCAACTAAATCAGGCTGCGTTTAGTTAAGTTTAAACTCTTTTCCTCAAAGTAACATTCATTCTTTAAGCACGCGAGGGAAACACTATACAAAATGATTTATCCCGCGTGCGTTGCATAAATTATATTGCATTAGATTTAGTGTTACGAGGTCATATAGTTGAATATCGGACTAATACATATTCTAAACACGATTTCAATTCTTTTCTTTTCTTATTATTTTTTTAGAAATTCTATAATTAAAAGGAACGACTAGTAATTGATTTTACTACTTGAACTTGATAGAAGTTAATTGTTGCTTGTTCCAAGAAGTTATTTCAAGATTTCTAAAATGCTAATTGCATAATAATTATATATATACACATAAAGAAATTAACAAGATTTCAGTAACGCTATGAGGTAACGTATGACGTATTTTTGCTCTACATTTCATCCATTCTCAAAAAAAAATATTTTAGCAAATTTCACGAGTCCCAAAGCGAATTAAGAAAGATTTCACTCTTACTAGCCGCGTCATTAACCTATTTAATGATTATGACACGGGCGATAAGTTTTCTAAGTTATTCAGTGTAAAATGGTTCAGAGGATTGGACAAATCAATTTCCGGGTGATACAGATGCACGAACGAATGTACCACTATTACTACTATTGTGCATAGGAGAACGTGATACAATGTTTCTCTTGCCTCTTATGGACAGGCGATATATATTTATTTACTTACATACGAGAGATCAGAAACTGGTGCACGTGCATTATATAAGTCACTCTTTGTCCCACCGCTGTCAGTTGGAAGCTTTCGAGAAGCAAATTTTGTAAAAAAGTCGAGCTCAAATCACTAAAAGAATACGGTATTAAAAATTCAATGCTAATGGGTATTTTGAGCTAACCAAAATTAGGAAAGGATTATTATCACTTTCTAAAATGGCTGGAAAGCATCAATCAAATTTCATCACTGACTATTGGCGAGAAACACATAATTTTTACTTCTTATACTTTTTTATGATACTAAGCATTACTTGGCCATGTGTTTAATGACGTTTCAAGAAAGGGAGAGAGGAAAAAGGATGGAAGTTTATGGATTGAACAAACAAATGCTGCCTTTTAAGAAAACGCTTTAAAAATTTTATTTCATTGGTTTAAAAATCTAGGGTAGTATAAAAAAATGCATTTTGGTCGGGCGCTCGTCACGATGTTTTATTTTTTGTTTTTTGATGTTGCAGGGAAAGTGGGTGGGTTAAGTGGCGAGGTTTTTTTTAAAATTCATCTAGTAGTAATCTCCGTGGCCCTTAATATAAACAGGAACCTTCTCTCTCACGATAACAGGGTGAGGGACTGCTACTGGAACGGCGTGGGGCACAGGGACCTATATAAATAAACATACAATAAAATTAACCAATTAAATTTATCCATTAGAAAGAGAGAGAGAGAGAGAGAGTCAGAATTCCACAGTCATCCTTAATTTCATTCTGCAAATTTGTCTTAGAATTATATTAATAAATTCAACTCTATAATTAGTTGAAGGTATTAATAAAATTTCAATTAGAACTTAGGCGTAAAATAAGCCCTGACAAATTTTAATGATATATACGTGTAAAACGATAAAATGATAATCGTTAAAAGCCAGAATGCGCGTAAAGAAACTTGATAATGGTATAATTCATGATTATGTGGCGCCTGTGACATAACGTGCGTTATTGCGCAAACGATACTACATAAAATTTGCCATGAAATTATGAGAGACTGTGGAACATGCTGGGAAGCTCGTACATTCTTCTCTCTTATTCTCCCTCCCTCCAGCTTCTATCGCAACTGACCATGCTCACACACGAGATTGGCTCGAATTGTGAGCACTTTGCGATCCATCTCTCGCCATCGTTCGCAAATGGAGATCGCTCTGTTAGATAACGACAGATACGAAGCACGCATACACACGCACACTTGTACGTTCACGCACATACTCTCTGCACAATTAAGAGGCTTTTTTTTCTCTCACCTTGACAGGGTAGGGGGCAGGAACTGGCACTGGTACCTTTACTGGAACTTTGACGGGGTATGGCTTTTCAACGGGAACAGTGATAGTCTTGGTCTGGATTACGGGGTATGGCTGTGGAACCGGAACAGCGACTGGTACTGGTTTAGGAACTTCCACTGGTACCTGTGAAACGGAAAAGCTTCTGTTCAGATGGATCCGCCGAATTATTGTTAGCATTGCATCGTTATGATGTCTTTCTTCGAAATTTGAGATACAAAGATTGACTCTCGACTCTTGACTCTTAACTACCTTGACTGGGTATGGACGGTCTACAGGAACTGGGTATGGTTTGGAGACAATTACTGGGACAGCGACAGTTTTAACTTTGTAATCTTCCTTGTAGTCGCCTAACGCGGCGTATCCACCATCGTAACCTCCATATCCTCCGTAGCCTCCATATCCTCCGTAACCACCATCGTATCCCAAACTGAGACCGTACAGGCCACGTTTATCGACTTTCTTCTCTTCAGCGGCAAACGCCACGGAGATCAACAATAAGCATATCTGAAAGAAAATCACAGTGCTATCGCGTTTTGTACAATCGAATCGAGCGAAAGAAATGCAAGCATTTTAGGAGAAAATTTCAGGTTAAAGGTAGATAAAGCGTGAAAAGCTGCGTTAGCAATTAATTGACGTACCAGTGCCCTCATGTCGATAAACCGGCTAATACTTTGAGCGTTTAGACTGCACAATTGGTTCGGTTCTGTCGAATCGCTAGAAAACCACCCTTTATATAGGGAATTGACTTTCATTTTGTGCGAACACCCCGCCAATAGCTGTTCGATGTTCTATCGCCACACCTACCGTACACTATTTACCCACACGATAGAAGCATATATACCAATACATATTATAATATATAATGTGAACGAGGTTGTATAACATGTTAAATGTGCGCCAGTCGGCTTTGTAAATAGAGCGCGAGCACCTTATGCAGATAAATGCAATGCATTCGTCGCATTCGCAATGCAATTCTTTTAACGAGATGATTTTCCACCCGCGAGACTTTTCATTTCTTTTATTTTAATGCACTGCGTAATGTTTTATTGATCCGACCAAGACAGATACATGCATGCGCACGTACGTATAATGCGCCTGATACATAAATTAACAATTCGGAGAATCCATTCTTTCATCAAGCGCGCGCACACACGATTCTTATATAGATTGATTTCGTCAGGAGCTAATTGTAAGATGAAATTTATCAAAGTGAAAAATGTCAGCATAAATGCACCATACGCCCACTCAGGAAAGCCGAGAGTATTCTTGCGATGTAGGTCACAGATCTTTTAAAGTTTAAAAGATCTTATTTACGTATAAATATACGAGTATGCGTGTGCATACGTATCTCTGTGTGTGTATGTTTGTCTCTCTCCTTTATATCCATTGGATAAGGAAGAGAGTTATTTTTTTCTTTCTGCCAAGTGTTGGATTATAAAAATATGCATAATGCCATCATCTCTCTATCATCGATGCAGCTTAACAACATGAAACTTTCCTTTAATGTGTCTCTTTAATGGAGAAAGAGTGTCAACTCTTAAATAACGATCACTTATGTTTGCACTTGGGCTGAACTCCCTCAACAATGCGATCAAACGATTTATCGTAAATGCTCGCCGAGTCTTCTAATTATCTGCCTACACCTCTGTGGTACTCTGTATTTTTCTTTTTTTTCCATTATATTGTGATCTACGACAGACATTAGCATAGATTTATTTTAATCAATCCCACACACGCATTGATTGTTTAATCGGAAAGTGGTAATTAGGTTGAGTTGCGTCAGCTTATGCATAAACTGAAAATTATGGTTTCTCGTAAGTGGCAGTGTCCAAAGGTGCGTTCAATCGCATTATTGCAATTTGCTAAAAAATCACTGAGATGAACCAACGATCATCTTTCGGAAGAATAAAATGACGAGAATTCGATCTGACGGCTCATAATTTAGAAAGCATGACGCAATAATCTATTTGCAATTCTGTTCGGAGCGAGGACTCTTGGTTACTCGATTAAAATCAGGAAACTACGCACCGCGCGATCTTTGCCACCATTAACTTTTGTAAATCATCGCTAATCGTAAAATAGGAGGAAACGCGTATATATGTGTGTTCCTCTGATCTACACGCACATTATTCTGTAAGTTTGCATTTGCCGCGTGTTGCGCCTTTCACAATGCGTTTCTGTGAATGCATAATTTCTCTGTCTCTCTCTCGATGTGTCCACGTACACATGTTTATGCATATGCTTATATGGCATTAGAGAACCGATTGACGGCTGTATAATCAAAACACTCTCCTCGATACTCAAACTCACGCACACATAATACGCGTGCATAATACGTATATATAAAATACATAATAAAATGACCGATAGAAAACATTGCACCTGATAATGAGTTTCTCCTGCTCTATCGATCATAGATTAGGGTTGCTGCTCACTCATGTATACATTCGGTCTAGTGCATCAATGGAATAACATTGTGTTGTCAATGCATCCCGTAATACTAGCAACGTATAAACAGTCTTCGATTTTACACAACAACACGACTGATTCTATTCGTGCGTGTGTGCACGCGTGTGTGTGTTAGTTCGACGATTGTTCTTCCTTTCTGAAAGTGTCCGAGAGATTATTCGCGGCCAAACTTGAAAATTGTTTAAGTGGATGGTGGATGACGGATAGCAGACGCGTTTCTTTGAAAATGCGCATATATACCGTATTTCCGAACTGAGCCGGATCTTAATAGCCATAGACTTTAATTTTTCTAGTCTAAATTGTAAACGCTCTGATATAAAGTTAGTTACGAGTACGATCAACCGTGTCGAAAACGTGCTTCGTTACGCGTTTATGACTTTCATGCGAATTCACGGCTATGACGTGAGAAAACGGCTTGGCTGATGCAACAATTATCACTTTTCACGTATGCCTTTGACTGCACGCTGGATTTTGGCGTACGTTTCAACGTTGATGAAAGGGGCGGAATTGATTGCACGCAAGAAAGTCCAATGGGATCGAGAAGAGTCGAGAAGTGGTAGAAGATTCTCTCGCTCGTCTCGAACAAAGTTGAAAGAGGTGGCGAAAAGTTTACTTACTTTCCGCACATCCTTTGACGCGTTTAACACCCGACCTCGAGAAGGGAAGAAGGATAAAGGGACACATAGAACTCTCGTCTTTGCATCTTCGCACGTTTCTTCCAAAGACTTTCACGGATCATTTCTTGCGGTGGCTGTTCCACTTTCATCCGATTCTCTTCTGCTGCTATCTGGCTAACTGGCCCACGCCGGTTCGGATCTATGGACGCTCATGTGTGTTGCGCGTGTTTTACAGATACGACGATGTGAGTCAGAATCCACAGGTAGTTAAAAAAAAATCGAGCGGACTGGTTTCACTCGAGTTGTGGGATTTCACGAGTTTCGACGGTGAAAGTGAAAAAAATTGGATCGCAATTGCTAGTACGGTGAGTAATTGTTACTTGGTATTACGTCGTGACAGTAATCGATGTACGTGTGTGCATGCGTGTATTCACGTAGTTTGCGTACGTGTGCCGTTGGTCCTGCGATGAAGAATCTTCTCGCGAGCTCTTAAGCTCTCTCCCGAAGAGAACTTCCGCTCTGTCGATGCGTCTTTCGCACTTGCACCTAGTGCTTCGGGTTACGCTAAGAAAGTACGGTAAGAGGTGCGGAAACACAATAGCAAGGTTAGCAAGAATCGAGGCAAGTGTTAATTCCAACTGGCCATGACAGAGAACTTCTTACGGTAGGTCGTAGTAGACTTTGAAGATCAGCGATAAGGCGCGAGTACAGTTCTGCGGCAATTCTAAATTTGCACACAACGGCAATTTTGCATTTGGACTGTGTCACGCGCCATTTTCAATGACGAAACATCGATCTCGGGTATCGAACAATTTGTATCGATTCAATTCAATATTTATATTAATCGCAGGAACGTGTAGAGTGGACCGAATGGTAAACCGACAAAGGAAATTGTGTCAAGTTTGACGAGTTTCGGTGAAATCGCGCTTAACGGAGCAGCATATTCATAAGTCGGATTACGCGATATAATCGTAATTTGATAATTTCAATATGGACGAATAGAGAGAACGGGCGAGAGTGGGAATTTGGCGGCCTGTATGCGAAACTAGGACGGAGGACGGTGAAATTGAGCCATTTGCCCGAATAATTTTCTTGCTTTGTGAATTACGTCGTATAACGTAAAGCTTGACGCAAGAATGCGGTAATGATCGCGCAATCGTAAACGTAACATTCCATCGGTCCAATCGCTAGGAGAGAAACCTTTCATAGAAACGCGTGGAATTTCATTCGAAGGACGATAAATAAAAGACTCCGAGAGAACATCACTCTTTCATCTTACGACTGATCGAATAGTCGGGAAAACTCATTTAGCTACCCTCCGCCACTTCTCGGCAGTCGCTCGAAATCACTCGAAAATTCATAAAAAACTAATTAAAGAAGCTCTATTATAAGTATCGCAAAAAAAAGGACTCGCAAGATCGAAAGAACCACTTTTAACGTGCGTGCTCCGAACGAATTACATAAAAGACGTTCACACAAACACACACTTACATGCATATAATAAAGCAGTCCCAAATTTAAGCAGGTGCTCGAAAATGTTGTTATTCGAGAAATGCTATACTTGGTTATTTTCCTTCTTACATAATTTACAATGAGCCTGTAACCGCGTGTATCTCGTGTAACACCCTGAACCTGAATCTGATTTTCTCTCTCTTTCTTCTCTTTCCGCTGTCTTTTCTAGCGAGATACTTACAAGGATCGTCGATTTTAATTTCAGTAATAATATGTAGTAATAATGCGATATCTCGTTTCTGAAAGGGCGATAAATCAAAAGGGAAATTAGCTTTGCTCTCGGATACTCGAAGAGTGCGTGATTACTCAGACCGGGTCTCATCACGTAGCTCTACGTAAGCTCGTTAACTTTAACGTCATTGTTAGTCCACGTCAATTCCTACGATACGCGTATAGTTGTGAAAGACAAGTTCATTAACAACGTCTTTTTACGTTCCTTTACTTTTTTCACTTTTCCTTTTCTCTATTTTCTCTCCCCTTCTCACTCTTCGCGCATTAAGTATAGTTTTCAAGTTGACGCCTACTACCATTTTTCTTTTCATTATACGCTTGCAAGCAACGATTACCAAAGATTTGTAGATTTCCTTCCTTCCTTCCTTCTCTTCTCTTCTCTTCTCTTCTCTTCTCTTCTCTTCTCTTTTATTCCGTTCATAATTAAAGGCAGCGCGCTGCGCAAAATTATCGTATAGGAAAACAGGAAAAACGATCTAATGCAATATCCTTTAGTCTGGTCATTTGCTTGATGTGTACTTGATGCGATTACAGTAACATGCGCACTTGATAGGTTTAACGTTCTAATGCCTTAATGATCTTCTCGGTGATCTCTGTGCGCGCACGCGTCTGAGTGTGCGTGCGTGTGGGCCTACACACGCATTCGACACTCGCGACTCGGCTGTCATTAGCATCCAGGCAGAAAGTAAAAGTCCCGTTAATGGTTTGTACTATCGCGAATCAATAGTTTCACCATTTTCATGCATTTTCATGGGTAGCTCTATTACCGCTGCACCGTTGACCCTGATATAAATAGAACTGTAACGCGATACGAATGCGTTTTAGACGAAGTCAATCCGAGTAATTCACATGTACGGCCGCGGTGATCATTACACGCACATTTCCTCGAGAGTCTCCCTAATTATACGATCCAAGAGAACTAATTTTCTAATTTTCCTCAATGCGAGAAACTTGATTACCATTTCTCAAATTATATCTTCTTGCACGCCCCGGACTTTCTGGAAGGGGTGGATTAATTGGATTTGCTATACGCACCTGCACTCCGACCCTCCCCTTCCCTCTTCTCCATCGTACCTGCACACAATCTAAATACCATGACGATTTCAAGGAAAAAAATCAAATTTGATGCAATGAACCAGAACGAGCATCTCGCTCTGGACATTTTGCGCTCGCCGTCTCTCTGCCTAGTAGTTGCATTACTGCCTCCAATATCTGATCGTGCGCCAAAAGTAAATATTTGCGAAATGCTTGGCGAACGAGGCATCTGATACGCATATACGATACACGCCCACGCGACTATTCGAGTTTCATTTGCGCGTCAGAATTTACCGGATTACATAGTATACGCGCGGTGCATTGACTTGCGGCCAAACGCATGTATGCGTAAACGCGCGTACGCGCGCACACATGTAACATCGTTCTTTTTCTGATGTAACATGTCGCGTTACACCGGCGTTGCACGAAGTGAAAACATTGCTGGAACCTACGCGACACGTAAAAAGAAGCAACGAAGCGAAGGGAATCGTCGATTAGAATTAAAAATGTCAAAAGTCTTGGAGCACTGGCCACCCATGCTCCTCTCTCCCTACCATCGCATGATTCTTGCGATCTGTAATTTGGAATAATTAGAAGCTCGGTTCTCTCGTGGCGCTTGAACTTGGAGCGATTTTACGAGCGGCCTTGCTTCGTTAGTTTCGACTAATTTTACGACTGACTCAGCAACGCACCGGATTGCAGAGGTACGGTCCTTCGATCGTTACTAATGAAGCGCATCCAAAGATCAACCTTTCTTTTAGCATGCTCTGATAATCGTTCTTCATCTCTCAGAATGTCTACCTGCATCGTCATCGTTTTGTGATTTTTTATTATTCAAAAGATTTATTGCCGCTTGACTTGGCAAGAAAAAACTACCGACGAAATGACCATGCAAAATCTATTGAGAGAAAATGCCGAAAATCTCTGTCCAGAGCTCTGCCTCTCCGTTGGCAATTGTCACTGACAAATTGACCAGAAATATTTTCGGACGCTGTGGAAGAGCGCGACACATTTTTTTAGACTATTCCTTGCATTCTTATCTTTCTCTCTCTCTCTCTCTCTCTCTCTCTCTCTTTCGCGCGCGCGCGAAAAATACTCTCTTTCTCCACCGTACATTCGACGAATTAAATTATCAATGCGAGTCGTGTACAGCACGGGGGGTTTGGTGATGCGAATAACTCTGCAACTCCATGCAAGTAGTCTATCGCGTGTATCATTAGAGGATATCTTGTACGTTGAAACGCGCGTGTGTGAGAACGAATAGATTACGCAAGTGACACGAGTTCTGCACGCTCTCGATTATGAAGACAGTGCGCATTGTACGTATGCGCGAGTGCATGTCTCGTCACACACAAGCAAACGCGTATATCGCAGCATACGCATCGGACGCGAACTCTATCTATTAGGTTCTATGCATCAATGGTTTGCGACAGAAAGCGCGGTCATTCAAGTGTAACAATTGACCAGAACCCATGCGCCGACCAGGAGGGTAGGTACGGCAAGCCAATATGCGTATCTTGTTAATACAGGGGAGAGTGCCACGACTCTCTACAATTTTCCATTAAGTTTCTCATCCAAAAGGGAAAAAGAAAACCCGCATCTTCACACAATTTTCCATTTTGTATTTTGCATCTTGCATTATATGTATGGTATTAATTTATACAAAATTAAGATACGTATGCGTGTCGAGGTGTGTTGAACTGTTAGTAAAGCAATATTACGCAAGGTCTTGAGAAATTGGTGCACTGCCTTTAGCGGTGACAATCTCCTCCTTAAGAGAAAAATACACGAATTTTGGGATACCCTGCGTAATATTTTGAACAGCATGCTCGCGACGCGCGGCAATAAATAAATTAACTTAAATAAAAAGATAAAGATAAAAATAAATAATACTCCGGAATATAAGGAATATGCGAGTGTTTATGCTTCGTTTTCCGCATCCCAATCGGTCGATTCAGTCAGAGGTGCTTCCGTGGGTGGTGGTTCCGTGGGCCATTTTCCCGCAGTAGCATGGGGATCAACGGTCGAGGGTGGGTCCGTAATAACAATGGGTCCTAAGGGTTCTACGGTTTGTTCCTCCACTACTTTCGGAGGTTTGCTCGCCTCCGCTCGTCTATTATCCTGAACGATGGGCTTTACAGTGCTCTCCTGAGTCTCGCTCTCGATTTCCTCGCTTTCTTTAGAAACCGTAGTCTGCTCCTCGTACGGAATTGGATCAGGCATCGGTGGTTTTAGTTCGGTCGACGGTGTCATCGTCTTGATCTGACACTGACGACCCATGTAACCGATTGGACAGAGGCATCTACGAGAAAAGATTTCGTTGCAGCGGGCAAACGTTTGATTGGTTGGTTAATTAAGAAAAAAAAACACTTTTTACCTGTAATTACCGTCTTCCGGGGTCATGCTGATGCAGGTTGCATTGTTTCGACATTGTTCGGGATGTTCGTCGCAATAAGTCAACTTCTCGTTACAGAGATCCCCCGCCCAGCCAGGTTCGCACCTGCACTCCCACGGTTTTTTGCAAGTACCATGCACACATCCTGGATACGGAACGCACTCGGTACAATTCGGTCCGGTGTAACCAACGCGACATCGACAAGTTCCTGGACGACGACAGCCCCCGTGCTCGCGGCTGCATCCTTGCGCGCAAATTGCTACGGGGGAGGGAAAGACGAGAAGGTGGCAGAGTATTGCGCGAGAATTTCTCATAAAAGAAAATTAAAAGATGCCATTACGTGTTTGACACAGCAATCCTGTCCATCCAGGCTCGCAACGACATTCCAGAGGTCCCTGACACGTCCCGTGCACACATCCGGGCAAAACCGCGCATTGCTTGCACTTTGGCCCTTGCCATCCTAGCCGACATCTATTTCACAAGATAATGCGCTTTGTACTTGTCGTACCTGAGAGTTTCCATTTACGAGGCCATAGCCAAAATCACGAGGATCGTTAGATCGATCCGACCTCGTCGGATCGATACAAGAGTCAAATCATCCGGAGGAACGTGGATGAGGCGGAAAGGAAGAAGGCGAGGGGGGAGGCGGAATCTTACCTGCACTCTCCAGGTTTGTCGCAGTAACCTTGGCTCGGATTACAGTCGGATGCACAAATCGGTTCGGAGCAGAACAAACCCTTCCATCCTGGGTCGCAGGCACACTCGAAGCTCACGTTACACCTACAGTGAAAATCGCGCGATTCGATACCCTTGCACCAAATCATCTTTTCTATTGAAACACTTGGCAAATTTTACCTGCCATGCTGACATCCGGGTAGAGCGACGCATTTGTCGCAAAGCTCTCCGTAAAATCCAAGTTTACAGCGACATTCGCCAGGTCTGCGGCAATAGCCTTGCAGAGGGTCGCAACCCTTTCGACAAATTGGAACGTCGCAAAGATCCCCGGTCCAGCCTAATCAATAATGGCACATCGATTAAAAGGAGAAGAAATTTCTCTGCTTTTCTTTATAGCTAAATCTTCCGAATCTTCCAAATTTATGTAGTTTTACCTGGCAAACATTTTACCTCGCCCGCTTCGTCGCAAACGTAATGAGAATTTGGATGTTGAGAGGCAGGAATTTCACAAGCCTGTTTCTTCCATTTGGGCACGTACCTGACAAATTAAAAATTCATTCTCTCTTACAATACAGCGGCAAATATCCAGATAGAGCGAATCGGAACAGGGATTCGCAGACTCGAAATCAATGAAACGAACGCACTAGCGGGTGTCTTACGGATAGTTTTTTAAAAGAATTTTGACTTTTAAATAATAAACACTTGGAGATAATATACCTGGGTCCAGTAGCGTGACCGATAGGCAGTGAGGCACTTAGGGCGAAAACTGCTGCAATGCCCAAAGAGCGGGAAGAGGAGGAGGAGGAGAAGGATGAGGAAAAGGGTCCATTGTTCAAGGTGACAAGTTCGCGAATACCAATTAAAAGAGTGAAATAAGCGAGGATCGATATCATCTTGGCTTGACTTCCGAGTCAAGACTGAGGACGAAGACGTTCAAGACGATGCTTGGATAACGGGACCTTGTTCGAGGTCACGACATACTTTTCACGCCGGTATAGTGTGCGTGACTCCTCTTCCATGAGTGCACACGTACTTGTATGTAGCCCGTAAAACACATAGATTTTTATGCGTGTGTGTACGTACGTGCGCCAGCGCTACACGAGCAGAGATCCTTCCTCCCTACCCTACCACCGCCGACTCTTTCTTCTTACGAGTTTGTTATTCGTTCGGGAAAGTTCAATGCACTTTCAATGAACTTTACTAGAAGCAACAGTGTGCCCTTTCGAGAACGGCAGCAGTAGCAGCAACAGCCGCAACACGATTTTCCTCAGGATTACGGGAAGGAAATCATTTCACGAGTAACTGGAAGAACTGTCGCATCATTTATTATTCGCAAATTTTCTCTCTCCCCCCCCTCTCTCTCTCTCTCTCTCTCTCTCTTTTACATTATTGTGTACACGACCCAAATTCTTGCCACGATTCTTCCTCTCTGTCTCTCTCCTCCTCTTTCTATAATCGTCATGCAAAAATATGATGGATTGACGATGAACTCTAAAAGCAGGTTTTCGGGCCATGAAATTCCAATAGAGAGCGTCTCTATTTTACGCACGATATATTCGTCTGATAATTTTGTGCAGTGAGCTATAGCAAGCCTGGTGTTTGTGTGTGTGCGCGCGTGTATGTGTACCTGTGCTTGCATTCAGTTTTAAATTCGGTCTTATATAAAGGCGATTTGATCCAGGAAGACGGGAATAGAGCCCCTTCTGATAGCTACTTCCAAGTTCTATGTAAAAAGTTCGATGAATCTGGAACGTGAGATTTTTATCCTGGAAAGTGTACTTCCACGAAGGATGGGATATAAATTCCAAGGAGTTGAGAGATCAAAAGTAAGGCGCTTAAAACCACACTGTATGAATAATGGAAAAATGGAAGTCTTTGCCGCGCTTGCTTACCTTAAGTCTTTAATGTCGTTCTCGCTACGGACAACGAACCTCTTACAAAAATATATGCTAATCGAATGAATTCCTTTTCTCCCTTTTTCATATTTTTTTTTTTGTAATTCGCAGTATAATTATCATGCAAATAATACTCCACCTCCTCTCTTTGCAGGAGGATACGCGTACTTTTTATGAAAGAGCAAATAACATACGCTCGCTTCCAGTATTCTTTATTACTCAGTGTTAATTTATTGTAATCTAGAAATTATTTACAGAGCAATTTATTTATTTACAAATAAATATACAGAGGGAGATTGATATCACACTGAAATGCATCAATCTTTCACCATTAGTGATAGGAACTATTTTGTACAGTCTTGTCGTTGCATTTTGAGCAAAAGTCTAGAAATGTAATCAACAGATAGTTCGATACGTATAAAAATATTGAATATCCGTACAATATTCAATATCCGTCTTCCTCCAATAATAGCAACTAACATAAGGCATATCTATAATTTTTATTACATTTCTCGCATCATCTTTGTACAATACAAAAACCCACCATCGTCATTTCTCTTCCGGTTCTCTTCTTTTCACTACTACTATTTACACAATTAAATTAGTCTCTCAATTATATACGATTCAACTCATCTCTTTCTCTCTCTCTCTCTCTCTCTCTTACTCGACGCGTCAATGCAAAGTTCCGAGTAAAATGAGAGCATAATTTTGAAGAATCGACAGCTTCGGCCGTATCAATAGTAGCCTTGGTAGATGAGATGAAACAGACGTATCCCTGAGATCGTCGTACCGTCCTGAGGTATCATCGAGAGGTATCAAGGTACTTGAATCGTTGAGTCAAAGCAAAAAGGGTCTCAAACGACAACAATTTCATGTTCTACGTTCTTCGACCTCTTGTACCTTTTGCAAGCCATGATGATCGAGGCTACGACGGAAACTACGAAAGCAGAAAAAATACACCCCGCCAATATGTCCCAAGGATGCGAGAAGAGAAACGTCAAGTTTTTTCTGATTTTCTGAACTTGCACGGAGGAGTCGGTCCTAGTGTCGATTTCAATAGGGAAACTTCCAGGGCCCTCGTTGGAGGCGATTCTCACTAGGTACTTTGTACCGGGCAGCAAAGAAATTTGCGCAGAATTCGAGTCCGTCACTTGGTTTCCCATGAGACCTCCAGCTTCGGGCTCCCAAGAAACTACAAAAGATTCTTTCTTGCCATATTGATCACCGCGGCCGTCCTTATCCTCCATAAAGGAATTACCGGTTGATGGAGTGGTTTCACCTTCGAGGGATTTATCAGCGCGATCATCTCTCCTTCTGAAGAAGAATCTCCTGAAGACATCCTCGGATATCTGAGTACCCACTTGACTACGCCACTCGGACAGAACTTTTTCACCGTACTTTTCCAGAAAGAATAGACGAACTCTGTCGTTGAATCTCTTCTGCTCAATGCCCTGTTGTTTCCTCAATTGAACTTGCACGTCTTTCCACGTGATGGTTGCCTCGTAAAGGGCTCCCGGCTTCAAGGACTCCAAAGTGGGTACCCATTCTTGCGAGCTGTACTGCCTGAACCCGTTCTCCATTATGACGATGATCCAAGTGTCCGGGCGTATGATCGGTGCTTTTTTACCGGTGTAATAGCCCGATTCCTTCCACTGTTTGTGAACTCTGCGCATGACGACAGCCACGTCGTACTTCTCCATTGATACTTGACCCTTCTTCGGCGACGGTAGCATCGACGGTAAAAATGTCTCCTCGACTCGAGTCTTGCGATATGTGCACGCTGTTTGGCAGGCTGAACACTGTAACGAGAGAAGCGAGAACTATAGACGAGAATACTATATCTTTATGATTTATTGCCATAAGAAATCCCTTAGTCTCGTTCATACGCAAATTAATGGTTTTTAAAAGGGAGAGTTTAAATAGAGTTAAGGGGACGGAGGGAAGATATGCGGCAGACGAAGCGCAGCAGATTAGTTTATCTCTAAAAGTGGAGAATTTCGCTCGTAAAGATCGTTACTACTACTGGTCAAGATAAAGGGGCAAGCCTCCGTCCCTGTCCCTGTCCCTGTCCCCTTTTTCTTCCCCGTCCCCGTCCCCGTCTCCGAATACTTCCCTCTTCGATCCTACCGAATATACCGAGAATTTGTTCGGTTTTACTCATTTTCCCCCGAAAGAGATCGCTATCGACCTCCCGGAAGAGTGATTTTCTCTCCGAGAACCTACACACACACATACGCACAGGTAGGCAAGTGCTCCACTACTACAAAGTACTGCTCCACTCTAATCTATTTTCTAGGCCGATCATCTCGACGCGACGGTTTGTGTCCGTTTCTTATTCTCATACTTATTTTGCCCGTAGGGCCCAATTTCTTTTTATTCCCCGGACCTATGCGTCCGACAATCGCGTCCCTTCGCCCTTCTCCTGCTTCTCGATTATCCTCTTTTTCGTTACCTTTTCTCGTTGCCCCTTTCTACCGTGAGATACGAAAAAATCTATCTTTGCTGAGCTAACGGAGCAAACTTTTCTCCTCGCGCTTGATCGATTCCTCAGACTTTTCCCCATCGATTCCTCCTCCCTCCCTTCCTTTACCTGGCTACTACGCGAGCCGACAGCGAGATTACCTGTTTTACCTGTGACTGCTGCTTCTCGAATGCCTCGAAAAGGGTCAGAAACCTGAGCCGAGTTGGTCACATTTCTAAATCTTTGCTTTCGAAATCGTGCACACGGGCTTAACATGCTTGCATGGCTTACCACCGGCCTATTTCCCGAGGAAACCATAATTCCTCTAATGGAATCACAAAAAGCTCCATTTCACGAGTATGGACGAAATACTCTCGAGCTACCGCTTTTCCAAATCAATTCTCTCGTTCTCTCCTTTTCTCGTTTCTTTCTCATTCGTAAAGTTACTTACGCCTTGATATTGGTCCCCCTCGCACATGGCTCTCGTGTCCTCCCATTGATTCTCCAAGGCTTTGCAAAGCTGCCAGCACTGAAATAGAGAAAAGAAAAAACGCTAAATTTTACAGAGACTAACAAAAATCTCTCTGTGTGCTCTCTACGAGGGTCTGGGATGAGAACAGAAGATTGTGTGTATTTCTCTCTGTGTTTGCGCGCGCGTGTGTGTAGCGTCAGCATCGGCGGCGACGGCGGTGGCGGTGGCTGCAGCAGCAACAGCAGCAACAGCAGCAGCAGTAAAGTGGATGGGGTAAAGTAGAATAAGAAGAAGAACCATCGAGAGGCCAAGACCGTTGTTGAATCGAGCGATTTAAGCGGACTACGTAGGTGCGCGGAAAGGGGCTTCGAATTAGCTCCAACCTGTTCTCCAAGCATAACAGGCACCGTCGTTGTTGTCTTCATATTTATTGGGGTACTCTCTCACACTCGCATGCCCTTCCCTCCCTCTCCCGTCCCTACTTTTTCACTCGCATCCTCTCTTTCTTTTTTTAATAGGGTCTTGTTCTCGTTCCTTTTTCTCCTCTCTCCGAGGCCCTCTACTACCCCTGGCGGTCTCTTCGGACTTTCATTCTTCGTTCTTCTTTCTCTCTTTTCTAAATCCGACTGCTTCGTAGAAATTGCCGAGGGTCCCCTTTCGCGCTAATGACGTTTCTAAAAAGGCACGGCAAGATATTTTACTAGCCACTTGACGATTGGTTTTATTCCTCTCTTTCTGCGAGCGTTTCTCCGTATACGCGTCTCAACGCACAGGGTCGATGGTTTTCCATTTCGCGGAGAAATTTCTCCATTTTACGCGTCTTCTCCTCGTATGGGGATGGCGAGCGTTTCGATCGCACGTGCGCGTCATTGTTTTTTTCAAACAGTCTCAAGGGTTGTGCTAGCGAGATTGATTCAATTGACGCGAGTGTTGATTTTTCAACGGAGAGATCTCTCCGTTTAGCGCGGATACGACGCGTATCGAGAACTCGAAGGCCGAGAGGGGTTTGAAACGCTAGGGAGTGGCGGGAGGAATGAAATTAGAAATACGAAGGAAGGGTCCCTTGGCTGGAATTCAGTGTACTCGCTTGATATTCTTCGAGCGTTCGGCCATATGAATATATTTTAAGAGAAATTTTTTACGTCGAGTCACGTAGGGTAAGAGCTCTTTGTCAATAAGACCTACGGTGAACTACTTAAGAGAGAAATGGACAGTCGTGAAGTCGAAGAAAAGAAGTATTTTATAGCGTTTCGTTATGTTTTTGGTAGTTTTAGTTTTCCGGTAGCTTCGGCAAACTATCTCGGAGATCTGCTATACGCTGTATACCGTATACCGAGTGGGTTCGATGGTATTTCTACGATAGCGCGCAAAAGTACGGACAAGGACAAAAGTGGAGGCAGATAAAATTGGATAATTACCTCGCCGCACACGGCTTCTCCACGACTGGAGGACCAATCGCACGTTCCATCGGCACTATGTTTTCGAAGACACTGCGATCTGCACTGGCCGATCCTGACGATTGCTCCAAGATCTAAGCTGCTGGCCAACGTCGCGATGCTAATTAAAACCAAAAGAATCCACGGAATCTCCATCTTGGCGAAGAAGGATTCGTGAATCACTGCCTGGGATTTCCGAAGATGAGAAAATAATTCAATCGTAGAGTCGGATCTCTTTTTTTCTTTCCTCCTCCCCTCCCTCTCTGGACTCCTTTGGATTTAGCGGGATATCAAATCCGATTTCTCGAGCACCGGCGAATACACGTATTCGCACGTGTATACGACGTCCATACACGTAAGAGCACACACATGCGGACACGCACTCGCGCACGCACGCACGCACGCAAAATGATCGATAAGCGTGACACACGTTCCACGGCAATTTTCCACGAGAGGTGTTCTCGGTAGTCGCTGTCGTCGTCGTTGTCGTAACTATTTTCCCTTTCTGCTTTTCTATCTCTCGCGGTACCTAGGAAATTTCGAGCAGACTGTGACCCTTCGGAGGTCGAAACCTTCCTTATGTAGCTGCGCTCCCCACTACTGCATTTTCGCCCCACCATTATTCCCGTGGTTGCATCCCTTGTAATTATCCATGGGTAGGAGAGAATCGTCCCTCGACATATGGTCGGGGTTTTCTGCTACCACTACCACTGCCACTACCACCACTACTATTACTATTAATACAACAACAACCACCGTCACCACCACACCCCTGTTTTATTTCAAGTTTTATTTCAATTAAATTATTTTTTCTTCCAAAAACATACCTCTCCAGCCTAACATTGATGAATATACTTGCCAATAACATTGATGAATTACTATGATATCGCGGCTCGAATGGTTTTACTCGCGTATAGGTACACGAATAAAAGAAGAGTCGTAAGGTGAGATAAGGAGGGTGGAGGGGACGGGATGGGGTGGGATGGGACGAGATATATTATCAGGAAGTTTCTAATCCGATCTAATGTGGATCGCATCCGGCAGGTACCAGCGCTCTGCTCCACCCATATACACAATTTTTGAGAAAGGAAGAAATTTTGAGTACGTATGAAAAAGCTAGAGAGACGAAGGAGGATGAAGGAGGAGCATTTCTCCTATCTTCGAGGAGAAGAAAAGAACGAGGAGAACGAGGTTGATGTTCGCCGGAAGTCCTGCGCGCTCCCTTGGTGCCCTGCGCGTTACACGTTACAATGCACAGGATGTGTACAAATAAGGGTATTTGTCTCGTCGGCTGATTGTGGGCTGAAATATACGTGACGTTAAACGGGCCTAGGTCCCTGTATCCCTGTATCCCTGTATCCCTGTATCCCTGTATCCCTGCATCCCCGTATCCCCGCGCGCACGTTGAAAGCGTTTCGGCATCGTAGCGTCCTCCTTTCCTCCTTGTACTCGTTTAATCCATAGAAAAGAAGGCTCACCAATGGCTGGCCATTCATCTAGCTAACGTTTAGGGGTGGCGCTCCGCTCTATCATTTATTCAATAGAGAGTGACACTTTATTGTGGAAGTTTTTCTCACACCTGGATCACAGCCACTCACCGTCACACACGTATAGCGATGTGTGTAGCGTATCGTAGAGAAATTGTCAAGATTTATGAAACACGCAGTAAGGCAACAGTCAGGTAAATGCCAATTTTCAATTTTTTCAAATTCATCCATTCGACGCACGACCCCCTAAAGAGTGACTTTAAATCTTTAATCAATCGATCGATGGTGTCTCTCCCTCTCTCGTATCGCGTATCGCTCGTCCGAATGAAATATTTGCTGTTGCATCACGTCGTTCGTGCATGTGGCACGCGCTGCAGTCACGTAATTGCGCCAGGACTCATCGAGAGCAATAATTCTAGATTGAGGGGAGCGAACGCGAGAAAATCGGAGCAGAATTTGCATTTGCGAATCTCCGCCTCTTCGAAATCCCCACTAAACACCACGACACGAGTCGAGAGTCAAATTTCACTAGTCCCTAAGTATCAAGTGTTTTTGTACAGGACCTTTAGAATCCGCATTTTCTACACAATTTCTAATGCATTCTTTACCATTCTTCCTCGGTCTTTTGGTTATCGCCTCGACTATCGCGATCTACCATCTCTTACACGATCACAAAAATCTTCCAGTATGCAGGGTATTCACGTCCGTCGACTCGTAAGCCTATTGTTTATCCGGTGTAATCCGTCCAGCGAGCTATTACGCGAGTCTCGATTTTCCGAAAGATTGCGTTAAGAGTCTTGGAATTTAGGAACTGCTCGAAAAAAAGGTCCGCGACGCCGCGATCCTCATCATCCTTCCATCTCTCTGAAAGAGAATAAGAATTTCATTTGAAACCACAGCCGTGCATGGTACTCTATCTATTTCTACACATACATACATACATATGTATGTGCACGTAGTTCCGAGAGGACTTTCAAGATTTACAATCATGATTTTATCTTTAATCTTTCTTTTCCTCGTAGCGTAGCGAAGAGGACACCCTGCCTCTTCGGAGTTTCCGAAAAAGATTCAACTTTTCTCAAATAGCAGCGACATGAAAATTTTCCAAGTTTCTTCCCGAATTCGCCCAGCTACAACATTATCATCGTTTCATCGTTTTCCTTACTTTTTTACTTTCAACAGTTTACTATTTCGACCGCCCTGTCTACTGTCACTCTCTCCACAGAACCACTTAGCAGCTTTGTCCCTCCCAAATCTTGTTTTTCACTTGCGCGCAAAGCTTACCCCGAGGATTTACCCTGAGTAATATAAACATTTTGTTTCATCTCAGTCAACACCGATGACGTGAAAACTTGACGCATGGCTCTGTAACTTGATGCGTTTCTTCCTTCCTCTGGATTAGTACCTTATTCTCTCGTTCTTTTTTAAATAAAAATGGGAAATAGAATAAAAATAAAAATGGAGAACCAGTGTCGTTTACTTTTACCTTTGAATAATTCAAAAGGGTCAAATTATCCGAATTTGAAAGTGAGAAACGTCGCTGGGTATTCAGTGTAGCATACCGCAAAATCAGGCTGCAGATTATCCCAGGAAAAATACCTCAGGCTAGTTCCTCCTCGGGTCCTCTGCAAAGCGTAGGCTTAGGATAAAGAATAGTGCAACATCGTTTCGAAGGCTAACAGGGCTAACAAAGCAGAAAATTCTCAGACCCCTCGACATGCTTCTTTCCTTCTTCTTCTTCTTCCTCTTCCACCTCCTCCTTCTCTTCTTCTTCTTCTGCTTCTTATTCTCCTTATTCTTTCTCCACAGGTACACACTAGAGTCATTTTTAAAGGTTCAGTTTTTTACGCCGTGTCTGCTAATGACAAATTTTACAGAGATAGAAACAAATTTAGTATCAGCCCCGCTCTTAATAGAAAATATTATGACAATACGTAACTTGGAGAGAAAGATAAGTGATAACAAATATTATATTAATATTGCAAAACAATCGTATCTCGTCTGTATCTGTATCCGTGCAATCTCTGCTATGCTCCTATCAGGTAAGATTAATAAAGAGGTGTTTAAGGAAGCGGACGGACAGAGCTATAATTGAAAATACTTAACAAAGCATAAAATTTTGGATAACTCGCCCTTCCTCGCGTGTCTCTTTTCAGCTTGATTCTGAGAAAAGCAGCTTGATTTCAAAGGGCGAGCTGAATCGAAAGGACGTTTTCGCGTCAAATGTAACGCTGCGGTGACAAATTTTCATTGTTGCCAGAGGCGACATTAACCCGTGGTTCTCCTTGCCATTGCACGATTTGTGCCACCAAGCGGAATAAGAGAGGCACAGGGGAGGTGCACACGAAGAAGAAGAAATTTCTTTAAACGATATTCCCCCGGGGGGACAGGTGGTGACCGGAGGGACCAGCCCCAAGAGCTATTGAGCACCTTCCTCCTTCCAGGCTATCACGGACAGTAGACGTGCACGCGGAGATGCGGTACTCTGACAAATTCTCGAAAAACCAGAATTTATTACCCTCGGCTCCCGTCGGGTCATCTCTCTTCTCTTAGTCGAAAGTGTGGCCAGACTTTATGATGATTCTTTCCCTCAGTTTGCCACCATCTTTCTCTTCAATACACACACAGACGCGCGTGCAATCGCGTTTGAAAAATTCTGCCGCGATTAAGGAAAAGTTTCATTAATGAAACTGTTCTTTGCTTGTACATGTAGTTTAGTCAGTGGTTGGGCTGGTGGCATTTCGACGACTAGGAATTTTCATCTTTTTCACTTTACGACATTTTTACGGACAAGGAGCGAATTTCAATTTTTAAGCACTTAACATAACTAACAGCCGAAAGTAGTAGTACTTGACAAGGAAACAATGTTGTGGTGACTTTTGACAATGGTTACCCTATAAATCACCGTACGCGTAATGCGACCTTCAAGCTTTGGAAGTCGTTGCAAGGGTGCTGCCAACAGGTAAATCTTATTGGCTAGGCCTGGAAAGGCAATGGAAACACCAAAATTTCAGCAAGTCGAATCGCAGACTGCAACCACGCCATGAAAGCTATCCACCGCAATAAATTAAGTGGTAGCCTTCGTGTCACGAGGATGACGAACCGAACGAAGCGGAAAGACTAAAAAATACTTTCGTTTTTTTTTTAAATAAAAATAACTTTATATTTACTCCACAAGAATTAAATGTAAAGTAGAGCGTGAACATCGGATGAATGAATAGAAAATATTTGTGTGATACTACGGTAGAAAAGGCTATTACTTAATTTACTGCGGTAGTTTTTGTGTGGTTGCAGCCTGCGGTTCGACTTGCTGGAATTTTCGTATCTTCGTGCCTTCATAGACCTGTCGACAACGCTCTTTCAACGACATCCCAAGAATATAGGAGAGGAATCGAATCAAACTCGATTTCTGTAAAATATGTGTTTTTAGGGGCAAACCACTATTTCTTCATTTTTTCATTTCTTTCTTAAATCTAACATGTTTCCTTTGAAAAATCTATTCTCTCCTCGTAAAGAAAAAGAGAGAGAGAGAGATTTAAGACTCGGTGTGTCAAGGATGAGATTCTATAAGATGGAAGAAATTTTAGCAAGTCAATAAATCTCGGTATAATCGCTATAAACGGGGCGCTTTTTCCTAAAACAACAAGAAGAGGAAAAAGAGAGAGAGAAGAGTTCTGGATCCTAGGGATTCCTAGAACGTATCGTATTCGCTAAGAACGCATTAAAAACTGTTTAAATTGGCTGAACTCATCGCAATCATTATACTCCCCCCGTCTTACAAGATTCATAATTCGTAAATAACAACGTTGAACAGCGGTGCACGCGGTAGGGGCGCCGCGCGTTAACCATCCAGATTCGACGAGAACGTTTAGCATATTTTATAGAAGCAGCGGAGAAGAAGAGAAAACGAAAAACAGGAAATTGGATAGGAGGAACTTGTGGAACGCGAAGCAAATGAGTCTCGAAAACTTTATCCAGAACTATTTTTGCGAGGCTGCATGTATATTGCATTTGGCTTCTTCGGGGTCCAGGCTCGTATACGAGAGATCGTTCCTGTGTATACGCGATGCGAGCACAACCATACGGATTTCTATAGAATACACGAGAAATACACGTACGTACACACGAACATTAGTTTCTACGAAATTTAGATTAAAAAAATCCCAAATTATGAAATTATCCTTGAAAAAAGAGAAGAACGCTGGCCGAATAATTTTCATGCAATTTTCAGGCAATCTCGTGGTTGGTCTCCTGCTCGGGTCCAGCGTCTTCTTCCGCTCATAGACCCTCTCCAGAAAATAATGACCCGCGCTGTCGGCGACCATATGGTCATGCGGTGAAATGCTCCCAGGAAGGAACACACTGAATAACACTGGCCCCCCGAGTACTCCAAGAGTGTATGAGTGAGAAAGAGAGGCCGAAATTTCAGGGTCACTTTGACGTGTTCCAGATATACCGCCGCCAGCCTGCCTGCTTGCCTGCCTGCCTGCTTGCCTGCTTGCCTGCCTGCTTGCCTGCTTGCCTGCTCGAAAGATTGCCGCCAGTCAAATTTGCCCTTCCCTTGCGATTCGGATGATCGATCGATTGATCAATCGATCGTTCACTTCGTTTCTCCCTTCCTTCCTTCCTTCCTTCCTTCTCTCGACAAATGTTCTTGGAGATTTTCCCAAATTTCTCTAATTTTATCTCTCTTTCCCATTTCTTATAATCATCTTTTCGGGAACCAATAACTACAAACTATGTATATTTTTTCCCAGAGATAAATTCAGTCCGCATGCCATATGTCGACGATCCCGAAAAGCACTTTCCCGATTCTTCGCTCGCTTGTCTATATGCGCGCATGCTTACCCTCCTCCTCATCCTCCCTCCTCCATCCTATAACAGATGGTTGTGCAAAGATTTGGAAGTGCTACACACGATTCCCTAAAACATCCAAATTTATTGCTACTACCAACGCCTAATGCACGCGTTGTCGCGAGCCACGTTCAAAATCCATCGCTAGCATCGCAAACCACAAAAGTCAAACTTCTTTTCTAACACAGATACGTATGCGCAGTCTCAAAGTAGCGCGCGCGACACTTTCTTCACTCTAAAAGTAATGAGTGTGTCATGGACCATTAAAGCAATTAGCAGGCGGCAAGATCCAAAGGATCACCCTCTCCCCATTTCTCTTTCCTTCTCTCTTATCCTTCTGAGAGGTTCTTCTTGGTGATTTTTTCCTATCAAAGTCTGCGATACTTCAGGCGAGGATTGAGGAGAGTTTTACTTTACAGGGTGCATCATTCTTCGGTTTATCCATTTTACTGTTGAAAAAAAGAACACGAAGGTTTTCAAGGCTATCTGACCTCGAAAGAGAAAAGGGATCGGCGTAGAAAACAATTTGGCCGTAAGGCTATAATGGGTACCTTAATTAGTCTCATCCAGCATTAACCACCAGTAATTTTAAGATTATAACATTATAATAGCGTCAAATTCCGGATCATTATCTTTGTACCTTTTTTAGCTTGCTTCTAAAAGATTACACTCTCGTTTTAACAATTAGAAATCTTTCGAGAAGTCTTTCGAGATTCTTATCAAATATTTCGTTATTTTTTTATAAGCAATAATGAGTAATATTAGTAGAATATAATTTTATAATAGAAACAAGATATTAAATTCTTTGATCATATTATCGCTAGTCGGTAAATTATCCGTGATGGAAATTTCTTTCCATGTAACTTACCTATTATTGTACATCTAGAATCGCTGACTGAACAGTTTGAGCGATTCGTTCACAGAGATACTCTTACCAAGAATGGGTAAAGCGATAATGGTAAAATAAATCATTTGAAATTGAAAGAAAATTATACAATATTATAAAGGAAATCGTAATTCACTCTTAAATTCAGTTACACTTTTCACAGGAACTTGCAATAAAATAATTATACTTAGAATTAAAATACTTAATTACTTCTTTTATAAAGAAACTCTTATTTCTCATAGATACTAGAAGATTACGTGCTAGGAATTTCAGTCGTAAAAAGTCGTAATAGATATCTCGAGGGATTTTTTAGGGGTGTTGTGGATGGAAGATTGATTTTTCTTTTTTTCTCTTTTTTCCCAACAAAAAGTTTAACGGCGGGGTTGTTGGGGAGAAATAGGATAGGCATCCTCAGGCCGATAGTTCATGTTGCTGTTGTCTAGCCTCGTTATTCGTGAGGTGGTCAGTCGTCGTGGCTGTCTTGTCTTTGGAACGATCTGCTGCGGTGTTCCATTCCGTGTCATCGGTTTCCCTCTCGAGCTCCACATAATAAACGTGCCTGGCCGCGTAACAGAGTAACAGCATCTCGATCAACATCAGGGCGTTGTACGTCACTGGAATGGTTAAGCTGGTGAGAAGAGATTAAGACGAGCGATATACAAATTTAAATTCGTCGCACGTCATTCTGGAAGGCGCATTGCGCCCCTCGTAAGGTGCAACGTCCCATCATTATTTTTTCTTGACCCTAACACTCGCGCACAGGAACAATTAATTGGTATCTTCCTCATCGGACGAGAAACTTCCCTGCTCCCAAGAGTATTTCATCTATTTAAATGTACTAATTTTGGCAAATATACGCTTGCAATTACCATTTGCATACATCAGAGGTGTTAATGGTGGACTGCAAGGAAACAGGCCAGTGTGCGACAGTGTCCTAATAATAAATGCTTGAAGCTTCGAAAAGAGCAGGACCATCTGAGAGACTGTAGTCTTATGATGAAGTTTAGCTTCTGTGGATACAAAGTAATCATGGATCAAGAAATTTTATTTCCATGAGAAGCTTTCAGGGGATAAACAGTGTTTTTCTCCAAAATTTTACCTCCGGCCACTTCCTGTAAACTTTGCATTGTAATGCTCAAACCATAGAGTCCCAATAGTATACTGGTTACAGCAATGGGTTGAAGATAGATGCCATATTGGATTTGCAAGATTGGTTCTTCAATCGCCATGAAAAGAAAAATGCAGTACGTTGCACCCTGTAAAATAATAGAACTTTTTAGGCCAGAATATTTTCAGCTCAATATGTCTGTTTCATTCTAATTGATTCTTCGATTAACAGTAAATTTGTGAGAATTAACTTTTGTATACTTGTATAATGGGAAGCTGAAGAACTAGCAATCGAAGCCAGAATAAATTGGCGTCGGTCATTTCTAGGCTCGGAAAGGGTAGACATGGCCAGCAGCAACATGGTCCTACTTTTAATTTTAACGGCAGTGGTTTCGTGAGTTTTCTACGACCAATGTCGATCAGTAGCAGATACAGCCGATAAAGTGAGATTGTCAAAAAGACCTGAGTTACCGTCTCCGATAATAGCTGAGCTCTAACGATAGAAAAGCAGCTGTTAATACAATTATTTATGCAATTTATATTACTACACGAACAACTTTACTGAAAAAAGAGGAGAGAATATAAGAGAAAAGGGAGGAACTAAGACTTGAAAGATTATGTGTACCTTGGTACAGCGATCGCTGTCAAACTGCACAAACTTGCAATTGGATAGACAGAAATAATAATTAGAGCATTAGTCTTAAAAGATTTAGATTCCTTTTGAGAAATAATATTGTGAAAAGCATCAACAGCAAAGTATAAAGTTAACGTTGAAAGTAAGGCCCCAAAACTCAATAGTCCAATTCCAAAGTACCCTAATTCTGAAATCATATAGAAATTTTTAATTTTGTTCAAATAATTTTAATTTTATGAAATTAGAGAAAAAAAGAAATAGAAAGAGAGAGAGAGAGAGAGAGAGTGAGAGAATAGGGTTGGAGGGTGGAGTAAAACATTCGCGTAACCATTAAGCTGTTATAAGTGTTATTCAAGGTTTTCGATGATTGAGCTTGACGTTTCTTGTTGATTCTCTTGATGTTCAATAATTGTTATGTTCAGAAGGATCTCAAATATAAGATATAACGAGGTATAAAAATATACAGGTGAATAACCCTTCTGTATCTCCGCAATGCAAATAAAAAATCATACGACTAACAACGTAAGTGTACACAGATAAAAGAGAGACATAAGCAATGAAGGGAAATGAAGAAATTCGCATAATTACATAGCAACTCTAAACACGCATGCACTCAAACTCTATCTCTCACGTGTAAAACAAACTTGTAAGAAAAAGGAGAGATATAAGAAGATTTAGCTAAAATATTGATTAGATTAATCATGCAATTGACTGAGAAAATTTTACATAAACATTTTGTATTTGTACATAGACGTTTCTTAATAGAGTCTGTCTATATCTCTCTCTTTCTCCCTCTTTTTAATGTCTCAACTTCCTGAGGTGAATTACCTCAGGATTTTTGTTGATACACAGAGCCTCAACAACGCAAGCTTTTAATAAGGGGTATTAAAAGAGCGTCGACAGCTTTTTAAAAAGTAATATTTCATCCAATCTGTGCGGTTATATTCCCATTGGAATATTGAAAATTACTTGCAATAATTAGCAATCTAGATTGAAAGCAGTTAGAGTGCATGCAAACTTAAGTTTCCGTTCAAGTTGTGCGATAACTTACTTTCTAAATGTTCACCAGCATTACAGAGTATACGCGTAACAGCTTCTGGCAGCAAAGTGTCTGTATTTCTAATGAGTTTCGTAACTTTGAAGGATTTAGGATTTAGCGCTTGTTTCTTTGATAAAAAGATTTTCTTCTCTTCGTTCGTAAGATTACTCTCATTACGTTCAAGTAACAATAAATAATCGGTCTTTTGGAATTGTTATTTAAATGTGGGGTGGGCGATGATTTCGAGAGAAATTCGTGGGAAAGGAGGTTGACGTTGCTCGTATGTTCCACGCAAAGAAAGTGAAAACTTACTTTCTATATTCTCGATGGACGAAGGAACAAACTCAGGATTGCAACTAACATTGGCGGGAAATGTCGAGTCGATGAATTTGTCGAAAGACTCTCCTTCCATCTTAGACTGAATTGATCTATTGATCTCTGCGCGCACCTGTCGTTTCGATCAGGAAAAAATGTTTTTCACGACTGCAGGAGCTACTCTCTACTTGTGACTCCTTAAAACTCGAAAGGCAAACTCCGTGGAGTTTCGAAGGCACGGTGCACGATGGCGGGTAAGCCTAACGAGCGCCTCCTCCTCTTACAAGAGTGGCCCCTCGGCTACTCGAAGAGTAGTGAGAGCGGTATACTCCCCTCCTCACTTTTCCTCGCGTTAGATCTCTATGTTGTAACGCATTCTTATCTTTAATAGAAGCAACGAGGTGCTTCTTCTACAAGCCCAGAAGAAATCTCTCTTCTTCATTATCTCTCTTTCTTTACTTCTTCACTTTTTTCCAAGCGTATTCAAAAGTCTGGCATTCCTACACATTCTCTTATAAATCTTCAATTCGTCCTTATCAGAATCCCCTTAAAAGCTATAACTTGTACCTCGACCCTATGCGAGAGGGATATAAGAGATCTCTAGTTTACCTACCATTGCTGTGTCTAGAATCTTATGGTATAAACAATGCGTCGATGGGGTATTCCTCATTTCTTTACCTATAATTGGTAAAAATTCAATATTTTGAATTAATAAATACATCTCGATGCATATCTTTGATAATCGATGCAGGTGCTAAAAGAATGCTAAAGATCCATATTGTCACATGCAATGTTTATACTTTGATTTTTTAGTTACAGAGACTTTACAGAGTAAATCTCTGGAAAATCCATGCTCTGATCTTTACTTAGTATTAGTATGGTATCGCGTCGTATCGTATTGCATTGCATTGCATTATATTTTATTGATTGGACTTTCCTTCTCCTTGAACTTAAAAAAAAAATTCTTGGGAGAAGATAATTGTCTTGAAATCATTCTTCAAAGAAGAGAGATTTCGATCATTGAAATTTCAATAAGATTTTTTAAGAATTCACAATGATTGACTTGCAATTTCCGAATTTTCTATGGGTCTATGGGCGAAGTGTGATATATCTGTGTATATGGTAAGTATTTGCAGAGCAAGAAGACAAGTTCCGAAGAATTAAACAGGTAAGGATAGAGAGAGAGTTCGAAAGTAGGCCTCAGTGGCGTGGCTCAGTCAGTTGTCGACTGCGTCTCCAGACGATTGCTTCTCGGAATGGTGAGTTTTCAGCTAATCAAAACTGTCATCGTACTAGCTTATTATATTTTGATATTACTTTTGCCACGTTATTATACGAAATCACGCGAATTTTAAAGCAATGCATGCGCATTCTTGCAACATCAAGCAAGTTGAAAGATTTATTATCCGCTTGTAAAATTACTATATCAATATTTAGGCTTAAATGTCCAATGCATTATTCTACTATTTGCTTATTTGCGCAATCGATTAAATTTTCTTTGGATCGAATGTAAAAATAAATTTAAGATTGGTACAATAATAGAAATCGAATTTCTATGATCGATGAAAAAAGGATTTCCCAGCGAGCCTTGTCAATTTAATGGAGATAGAGCGATCTGATCAGCTGACCGGAAAATAAACTGCGATCAATTTAATTAAATCCCTTCGATGAATTCTAATTTAGAAATCCAGAGAATTTTTGGCTTTCGAAATTAAAAATTGACAGAAATATTGGAAGAGTAGAATAGTGGAATAGTGGAGTCGATCTACGCGAATGTTATTCTTTAAAAAGGTCATGTTCAACGAGGATGAAAGTTACTTTCTTTCCTAGGTAGTATCATCTTCCAAGTTATTCAGCGTGTCTAATCCGTTAAAATTTATATTACGAGGATCTAAAATAGTTCTTCCATTGCGCAAAATGAATAGTGACTTTTTTTCCTCTGAAATTAAGAATCATCGAATGAAAATTTTATACTCGCTTCCGCTTAGAAATTAAATCTATAGAACTGCAGGAAAAACGTTCGTTTCATCGTTAAGAAACGATGAAATTTTTCTGATCTGTGCGAGACATGTAAGAAAATGTCGATAGATAGAATCTTTTAACTCCTTTCCGACCATTTCTTGTTACGTCAAGGTAAAAGCTTTTTCTTAATGCATTTGGAATATCGTGCATGCATAATCAAAACGCATTTCTTTACAAGCTGTTAAAGGCAAGAGGTGTGTATTAGTCAAGCAGACTTTCTTGATCAGTAGGTTACTCTGGTCAAGGATATTTTGCTACAGGTACAGGTATGAATATGTAAAAAAAGAAAAAGAAAGATATACACAAGAACTCGGTATTTCATTAAGCAATAGTCTCAATGGATGCGAAGGATCGTAACTCCCTATTTTTTTGCATCTGTCTCTTCTTCAGTTATCTCGCTTCAATTAGCTAACTATCTCTGTCTAACCAATGATACTTTTATCACTCTGAATATATATTAATGTAACATTACTAAAGATTGATATATCGATATAATCTTAAATATTATATAATATTGTCTTGCAGATTGTTTTATTGTGCTTATTGGCCATTTTTGGCTTGGGCCAATGCCAGTCTCATTTCCAAATATCAAGGCTGGAAATCGAAAGTTCCATCAATCGTACCATTCAGGAAGTTGAGAAAATGCTTCATGAAAATCCGAATCTTCCACGGTTGACGAGACGTCAAATTGTCGATATTCTCAATAATATAACGAATAAGGATCTAGGCACTTACGAAGATAAAGAGAACATTGAAAAAGCTAGAAAAATTTATCAAAGAGCTTTGATGATCGTTTTACCATATAATGCGGAAAATACATCGGATGATTTAAAGGACTTATTCACAAAACCACCAATGATTCAAATGATTCCGGATCCTATAAGAAACGAAAGAGTTGAGACTACTTGGATGAGTAAGGAACAGATCGAAGACGAGGGAACGACCAAAGCCTATCAACACGCCACTTTAAGAAACAGGTACAAAAATCATAAAGACAGTTACACGGAAGTTCAGGTAAAACCAACGACGACTAAGGATTACCTGAAGTCAGAATCAGCGCCTGTAAAGTTTAGTTTTAATTTGGAAAATCTTCAGAGAAACTCTTACAAAGATAGAGCTAGTGCATCCAGCAGTACCACAACCACAACTACCGTAACGAGAAGACCAATTTTTTACGAAAATACACCATACCGAGGGCAAAAAAATCATTCCGAATTGGAGATCCTTCTTGATAATCAGGATCGGGGTGGTACCAATAAAGACGATGAAGAAATCCCTAAGGGAATTACGATCGAATTCGCTAAATCATCAAAAATTGCTCCTACACCATCCTCAACTAGCCAAAAGACTAGTCAGAGTGTTATAACGTTGGATCAGTGGCGTTACAATGCTCCATCAACAGCCAGTACAAGCAAAACTCTAATCATCTCGGAGGGAGGAGAAAAAGTAAGACCCATGGACAATTCGGTTCCAACAAAATTTACTTTTCTACCTACTCCATTAAAAGTGTCGTCCAAAGACTCATTGCCACTTATCTCTACGCGAAATCCTGATTACACTTCAAGACCAAAAACTAATCAGCAGGTACCTTCTTTATTTGTCACGCCTGTGGAAACGTCTGCCTCCAAAGGGAGTAAAGAAAATTTCATTGTTTTACCCGTTGAAACTACAACGATCGCGCGAGAAAAAGTAGAGGAGCTTTTGGCTTCTATCGGGCTACGTCCTGACAAACATAGCAATATAGAAGACATCTGGAAAAAGCAAAATGAGATTTCCGATACTAGATTTCAGATCCCCGATACTAACAGTGTTGTGCACGTGCCTGTGGCAGCGAATTTAGCAGCCTCCGGGATTGACTCGCTACCATCCATAGCCAATCAAAATACCTTTGAAAATTCAGAAGTCGACATCAAGAAAGGAATGAATAATTTGTCTCCCGACGTTCAATTGCTTTTCCAGAGGTTCGGCTTACAGACTTCCATAAATTCTGCTTCGACGACAACGACTACTACCACTACAATCGCGTCACCCACCGAAAACTCCGTATCGAGTTTTTATACAAATTTTAAGCCTCTGCCCGAGTCTAGAGTAAAAGACGTGGAAATGATGGAATTTCTAGCAAAATTTGGACTTGGTACAAGTGAGACTAGAGATCGGAAATCAATGAAGCCACCACCATCACTACCGATTACTACTAATACTACTATTGCCGATGTCGATGCTGTTGCCAGTGCTGGCGCTGCCTTACCTTCTTTGATAGAGGCTGTGCCGGAAAATATGAAGAAAATTTTGGAAAATATTGGATTAATATCGAGATCTCGAAAAGAAACGACGGTGACGACGACTAGTACGGAAATTCCAGAAAAGAAAAAGGTCGAGCTAACGAAGTATCATGTGTTTAAACCTCATCAGGCTGTTATCAATGACGAGACCCAAAAGTTGAAAATTAATGAATTGCTTGACACGGTGAAAATGGTGCAGGAGGGTAAGGCCAGCGTTCAAGATGTACATAAACTTGCGAATGAATTGCTGCAATCTACCAAAAAGCTTAAGGAAGGTCCGGATCCTCTGAGCATCGAAGAGATCATCAGATTTTACAATACACAGGAAGAACTGAAAAATGAAGTGAAGAGGCAAAAGCCACAGGAAGAATATAAACAGTACGAAACCACCACTGAAACTACCAAGGAAACCAATGTGAAAAGTGAACCAACATTATTCTCTGTGGCTACGAATGGTATAAAGAAATTAATGTTTAACGTTTTGGGTACATCGGAAGTATGGGTTGGAAGAATCATGCAGGGTTTAACCAGGATTAAAAATGTGCTAACCAACGTAACTAACAAGATAAGTCGTACACCTGACTGACTTTTCTCGCACGATTTTCATACTTTTCCTTCTATCTATTCTTTCTGTTTTCTTCTACTTAAAAACTAAAGCTTAACTTAAATTTAATGTAAGACTTCAGTCTCTCTCGTGTCTTTTTCTCTAAAACATGTTCCTATGGATTGCATGCTAAAAGTGTCATTGCGTCAGTTGTTGCACATCGATTGCGGACTGCTCTCAAGTGGACGTCATTAGAATAACAATAATCGTCTTCTAACAAAATATGTTACTGCAAGTGGGTCTCCGTCTTTCTGTCTTCCTGCGGTTTGGTCGAAAATTCGATAAAATCACTGATCAATTAATAATAATAATAATAATATTTTTTTTAATTAATGTTTTTTACTTGAAAAAATTTAAAAATAGTAAAAAAAGAAGAGAAAAAAATCTTCGCTGTTGACGCTTTTTTTTTTATTTTGACGATCGTTAACAGTAGAAGAAGATGGCCAATCGACATCTACAACCGAATCTTCAACGTTTGATTCTGTGAAAGCAGTTTCGGATAAAACAACAGCTACTACCGCTGCATCATCCTATACAACAGTGAAGTCGTCTACTTCGATCGATTTTGCAGATTTTAATATGGATTCATCAACATCCTTGGGGAAAATCGTCACATCGGGAACGGAACCAACGAATCTTGAGGCTTTGGCAGATTCCTTTGGAGGAAGCACGGAAATTCCCAATCCCGTTCTTCCAACGAAAAGAAGAAATGGTTTGTATTTTCTAGTAGATTGGAATACTTTCTTAGAAGTTGGAGAAGAAGGTAAAGATAAAGTCAATCTTAGATTTCAACCAAAAGTAGGTGACAGATCAAGATTCATTCCAGTTATGGTCCCATAATCTGTTAAATGCAGTACACCATTTTACCTTTACCAATAGATACATAGTAATATATTCAGTATAAAAAATATGTAAAGTATTTATAAATGCTATTTATATGATGTATATATGTATACATGCAGCGGATATTTTGTGTGGGTTTGTTCTCTATCTTTCTCTCTCTCTCTCTCCCTCTCTCTCTCTTTCTCTGTTTCTGTCTCTATGTTCAAGTGTTCTTGTATATGTGAATTATTTTATAAATCATATATAATATATATATTACATATTAAATAAATTCTTATGAAAATTCTTGAAAAAGTCTAAAATAATATTATAAGTTTTTATTATTATACAAATAGATTGCTCACTATAATATTCACTATAGTAGAGCTTTATCTCTACCTATTACAGTATCTTATATTATATTAATATTAGCACTTTAATACCTAGTGTAATTTCAAAATATTTTGATAGGAATTACATTAGTTAGTGTAATTCTTCAAATCAAATCAATTCAATTAATCAAATTCAACTCAAAATATTATGGGTCGCGTTAGATTAAATAATTGAGAAAACTTTCGGGTTAGAGTGATCACTGAAGTTCATTCGACTTTTGAAATGTCTCCACGTAACATCTATCGAGTGATTTCTATATTTTTATTGTCGCATATCTCGGTTGTAAAATGCGTCGATATTCAAGAAACATTGGATAACAAATTCTATCAAAAATTAAGTGATTCGAGGCTATTGCGAGAAACAAGAAGCATCGATGAAAACTCCATTATCTGGCAGGAATATGAATTTAGAACTGGTGCCGGAAATCGAGAAGGTACAAACAATTATTATAATAATGCGAGAAGAAAAAATTAATAATTTTTAATACCAATCAATTACAGAATTAATCGTAACTAACATTACTATTTATAAAGATCCATTAATAAATGTACAAGAATTAAAGTGGCAAGTACACGAGGTAAATAATAGTGTTGTACTGGGTACGAGCTGTAATTCAACAATAACGCTTTACCAACTTAACTCCGAAGATAAGTTACTCAAAGAAATTCAAAATAAAACTTTAAATGGAGAAATTGTATCTTTTACGCTTCTCAGTATATCAAATGCTGAAAATGATTTAATAATCGTGGCATGTGTGGAAGCGGAAGGTGGAATCAGTCTGGAGTGGTATAGACTTTACGAAAATCAAATGAAACACTTTTGGTCATGGCCTATTCACATTCGAGTGGAGAAGATACTCTATCTCCAAGAGAATCATAAAAATAAATTACTCCTCTTTAAAAATAACTATTATAACTCTAATAAATCATCGATCTCGCCAATTTATATTTGCGAATTCACAATTAATTTTACGAACGATGAGAAGGATTATTGGCAATTCTCAACGAAACTAGCTCCTGTACAGTTGAACATTCGTTTTTGCCCATTTCGTGAAAAGACGATTGTCGGGGTTCAAGCTCAAAATGACACGTTTCTCTATAATTTCATAAATGATCAGGATAGGATGCTGCATGAATTTCAGAGGCTTCCTTCTACTAAATCCAACAATTTTGTCTGTTTTGAAAGCGGTCACGTTCAATATATCGCAATCTCTGGTCCGGAAACTGCGTTGTACATACTGAAGGATAATGAATTTCAATATGATCAGGGCTCAGACCAATTTTTCAATGGTAAAATATAAATGGATAAAAAAGATAGAGAGATAAGAAAATTTCTATTAAACGCCTAATAATTTTTGTAGGTATCGATGATATTTATTGGATCGAAAACCTACCCATGAACACCTATAGAGCCGAATCTTTATTACTAATGCAAATGACTAATTTGTCAGTAGTCGCCTTAACGTGGAAAGCTGATGGTTTCCAGGTAACGCAGCTACCTAGTTCAGTGCTAAATCAATTTGATTTATCGAAGATAACTGTGATACCTGGTTTTGGATTTATATCAGGCAATACTTTAGTTAAATTTGATATTAAACTAAGAGAATTGCCACGACCTAAACTTAATCAAAGAGAAAATTTCTTAAAGAAGAAGATACTGATAGAGGTAAGATGTCGAAAGGCTAATTTTCTCCATTTACTTATAAACACGCATGTGCAAAAAAATTCACACACAGGATTTGTCCTGGCATGTATTTCCTTATTAAATGTTACATTATTAAAATCTCTCTAGGAGGTATTACGTCATTATGACAGTGTTCTCAGCGAGACCAATTCGCGCATTGAACATAGTTATTTGAAAAATTCTTTAGTAACTGGAAATTGGAATGTATCGACGATTATTGCAAAAAATGTTACTGTAAATTATAACAATGTTAATTGTGATAAGTTTATCGTGGGTTCTAAGAATTTGATTTTCGATGAAGCTAATAAGGAGTACGTGTTAAGCGACGAGGTTTCGTTGCAAGACAATTTGGGATATTTTCAACAAAAATTGGATGAAATTGATAAGAATATCAAGCAAATGATTCATCACGATGAAATCAAAATTGCCACAAGCATAGACAAAAATGGAAGCTTTTTCATTAAAAATATTATGAACGTTCAGAACTTAAAAATAAGTTACCTCAATGATTTACCTATCTCTGATTATCAGAATTTAAAATACGATAAAAGTGCAATTATTAGTGGACAAAAAAGTTTTCCATCATTAGATATTGAGACACTTGATATTAAAACTATAAATGGTATTCCAAAAGAAGAGTTTATGTTTGATTCTGATAATCAAAACTACAATCATATAAATTTTTCACAAATTGATCGTATGATAATAAACGGATCCCTTCTTAATGTCGATATTATCAATAAGATTAAATGGAATGATTTTCAGAAAAATATTATTTGGAAGAATTCCGAGCCAGGAAGAACCCAATTTATATACGATGATATAATAATAGATGGGGTAATTAAGTCTATTAATTCTCCCTCCTCTCTCCCTAATTAATAATTTAATATACTAATATAATATTTTTTTACCGATCTTTGTAATTAGGAAATAGAGGCAGACGATGTTATACTTAATTATTTAAATGATGTCATATATCCTGATAATTATGTTTTGGAAAAAAACATTGAACCAGTTTCGATCATAAGCGAAAAGTCTTTCAATTTTTTGACAGTAGCAGATTTATTGAAAATAGAGACTTTAAATGGTATTCCTATAAATGATTTTGTTAATCTACGTTATGATGTAAAATTGAATAAATCGATTACTTTTGAAAATGCAAGTATCGATTCTTATATAAAGGTTAGTATTGTTGATGTAATAATTGGATAAATTGGATGTGCATAGCAATGATTTAAATGCTTTTGAGAATTACATCGTAGGTAAATCAAAACATAGAAAATATTCCTGAAGATCATATTTGGCCTGAAAAGTTCTTAAACGAGACCAATATTATTTTGAATTCTGACTTAATTTTTACTAATTTAATAGTAAAAGGAAAAGTTTTAGTAGAGAAAGATTTAAATGGTATAAAATGGTCAGATTTCGATGATATTCTTCTAAGAACAGATCAGAATATTGAGATTAAAGGAAACAAGGCATTCTTGAACCATGTTAAAGTGTCAGATATCAATATAAACTCTAACAAAATTAATGGATACCATATTGATGAATTTCTTACCACAAACACATCGCAAATATTACCAAGTAAATAAAATTCGTTTAAAATCTAAATACTTATTTTTTAGCCTTATAAATAATTTTTTTTTTTTTTAGATCTTAAAACAATTTCTGCAAACGTTACATTCAATGACATTTCTTATGAAGATGTAATAATGCAGGAATTAATAGATTATGTGAATGAAGAACTTGAAAATTCAAGACCAAATAATTGCCTGAACAAGACGATAATGTTTCAGCAATCTCCTATTCTCGATAATATTAGTTTTCAGACAGTCAATAATAAAACAGGATTCTACGAAAAGTACAATTTAATTTTTTCAGAAGGAAATATAAGTAATTTTGTGACAAATACTTCATACGTTAAAGAGATCATCGTAGATGACGTGAATGATTTAAGTCTCAATGATTTAACCGAGAGGTTCATTAATGTGCATAATGTCCAAAATTTAACAGGAAAGTACACAATTCATTATTTAGACGCCAATATATTAAATGCAACATTCATTAATGGAATATCTCTTGAGAATCTCGCGACATTGAAAGAATTTATAGAACTTTATTATGGAAAAATCTTAAGTGGCGATATTCCTATAGAAAAACTGATAATAAAGGGAAAAGTCAAAGCTTTACTGTTAAATGATTTATCACTTCAAAATATCAGTAATACGAAGGAAATTGAAACGATTACATTCGATAAAAGTATTTCGATCAAAAATTTGACAGTTCTGAAAATGGTAAATGGTCGAAATTTCACTGAATTCGCTAATGATGCAGTTTTCAATTCAGATCCTAATATTTTCGTAAGAGGTCACAAAACTTTTATTAATATAAACTGTGAAGTTTTAAATACATCTTACTTGAATGGTCATCCAATTGAAAATATATTAGATCCTGACAAGTATCAAGTGCTGGAAGGCCCTATTACTGTAAATGGTTCGTTTGCTATCATTTATCAAATATAATATAGTAAGATGCAGTTAACATAATTGTTGCTAACATTCTATTTATTTGTTTCAGGTTCAATCACTATTAAAAATAGTTTTCTGTCATCTGGGAAAATCAATGATATTTTATTTAATGATTTCATGGATACTTTTAAATATTTAGGAACTAATATTTTAGAATTACGTGGAGATTGCCAGTGTGGCGATAATGTTACTATCAAAGATTTGATTGCGCCAGATGTGATTCAAGGAAAAAACTTTTTGAATTTTCGAGAAGAAATAGTTCCAAAAGCACAGGACAATATTATTATAACTGGCAGTAAAATATTCAACAATTCAGTGTCTTTTAAGCAATCCGTTCACATTAATGATAGATTAAATGATTTAAAGTTAAGGTCTCTTTATGAAAAATTAATTTTCATCGATAAGCCTTTCTCGGTGAAATCGAAAGTTATCTTCGAAAACGATATCGCTGTTGAAAATGACATTACAATTAATAAACGGTTAGACGCGAAAACTATTAAACAGGTCGATTTAGCCGAATTGAGAAACAATGTAATTTATAAAAACGAGCCCACGTATATAAATGGTAAGTCAAAAATGAAGATTCAGTAATGATATGTACGTACAAGATAAATAACTTAATTTTTACTTAATTTTAGCACATGTGACTTTTGAGAATGCTACTTTCAATTCTGATTTGAATATTGTGTACTTGAATGATATAGGTATGGATAAGTTGATTCCTTTACACACAAAACAATACTTAGTAGTCAACAGTTTAAAAGGAATTAAGATAGAAGTTAAAAATGTGGAGACATTAGGCTTAATTAATGGATATTCCTTATCAGAAATTCGTAATAATATCCTTAATGTATGCTAAGTTAGAATTCCTTCGTAATAATAATCGGAATTTTCCGTACCAATAGTAACTTTATTTTTACAGTTAACCGGTCAACAAAATATCACTGGTCATTTTAGATTCCATAATAAAGTGCACAGCCAACATAATTTTAATGCTCGTCAGATAAATGGCATTAGTCCCAAACAACTGATAGATCTCGATAGTAATGATACAATAATAACAGGTGGAATAATTAATACCATTTATTTGTAGAAATATCGTGGACGTGTAATTACAGAAATTAATCGCTATCGATTAAACTGCTTTTTATTATTGCAGGGAAGATAGAATTTGAAGAACCTATTATTCTCAATGGAAGTCTGAGAGCTTATAGATTGAACGAGATAGATCTGATTACATGGAAGAATATGGCTGTTACTTCGAATTCATTTCTTAGTCAAATCGTACACGGTAATTGGAAAATATATGGAAATATTTATTTTGAGCAAGATGTCACGGGTAATGATTTATTAAATGGCACGAATGTCAAGAGTTTGTCGGCAATTATCGAAAGAACATCTCTGGAAGTAGAAAAATCAATTGCCGAAGAAAAGGTATAGGAATATATTTAATTTATAATGCAATTCATCGACAAATAAATTAGAAAAATTACATTATTCGTTTCTCTTCAGATGGATCAGACGAGCGCGTGCAAAGATTTGATTCGTCTGAAAGAATATGCGGAGAATCAGCTTTATCAATTTAATACCTTCGAGTATCTGAAAATATTAGTATTTACGGAAAACGTCATTAGCATTCATCACTTTGAACTAAACAATTTGGACTATTTACTTGTGAATTATCACAAGTGCTGTTTGGATATTTTACTTTATACCGATGAAGATTTCAAGCAGATAAGCTCTAGAACTGGTTTTGGAACTGTTTACCAATGGTTTACCTTACACCATAAAAGCAATTTATATTTTCTTACCGTCGGGAAAAGTGGCTGTGGAAGAAATTCTGGAAATTTATGGGAAATCAAAAACAATGAACTTATTGTAAGTAAATGTAGAAAATTAGTTTTCTCTCGGCTTGCATTTATTTTATACTTATTTTATAGCATATTTATGATCTCGGTAATATTACGGATGCAAGAATCATGGAAGATGGCATTTTCTTAGTGCTAACCGACACAGAACTAGAAATGAGATCTATTAATGATTTAAGCTTGAGATCACATATCTACACATTCCAGCCTTCGGAGGGTAAACGTCAGTACTTTGTGAAGAATAGTGATAAAATATTATTAGCGAATTCAAATTTTATTTATGAATACGATCAAGTTGCTTCAAATATGTCATCTTGGTTTAATTGCTTTAGTAGCGATAATATTTTAAGTTTCAAATTGGGTATATATAAAAGAGAAATGTTCATATACACTGGTGGAGAAATGAATAAAGATTTCATTTTTGTAAGTATAAGTTTAAAATGTAATAAATGTTGTATTCTAATTTCTCTTTCACCCTTCTTTAATTGCCAGATAAGTAACCGAGATATGACTAAAAAGGCAGTTTATCAAAGTATAATGTCGCACAGACCAGGATCTTTGACAGTAATGAGTTTTGAGAATGATGTTGAAACTTTAGTGATCTATACAGAAAATAAAAAAGATATTAAAATATACGAGTATAAAGGTAAGGGAGTTAAAGTCTATTCTTTCATACAAGAAAATATATGAGAGAGAATTAATGAAATATTGATAATCTGTAGGGTTGGAAGGTTTCAAATATAGAGATGCCATAAAATTGAATGCTGAAAAATTAGTCTCTTTTGAAATAAGGAAATATCCGAGTTTAACTAAGAAACATTGTTTAGCTCTAATAAATAAAAATAAAATAACTATTTTAGAGGCTAAGATGTATGGAGAAAAATTGATATTGGAGACGCCTATATCTTGTGGTAATTAATTTATTACTGAAATTATATTGTCGTGTGAATATATATCATTATTGTATATTCTTTAATATAAATAACAAAATCTTCCAATTAAAATGTATGTTTAAAAATGATCGAAACGTTTGATTGAGAAAATTTGAAAATGAAAGAAAGAGGAAGAGGAGAGCAGAGAGGTCGAGAGAGCTTGACGATTTTGCTTTAGCGCTCGCGCAATGCTCCTCGGACGTCGACGTCGACGTCGACGTCGACGTCGGCGCAGTGCATGGCACGGAGCGAGCCGCCGGGTCGTCGGTCTTGTCGACGACATGCCAGTGCCTCGACTTTTCTCGACTTTTGCACGTCATCAGCGTTCTTGCGACACGTTCTGCTGTGTTCACGATCGTTGAGCGTCGTCGTTTCGACGTCGCCGGCTAGCTATAGCTTCCGCGACGTTTGAAACGTCTACGCAGTGTGTTTCGCCATGACTCTTGCCAGTCATGATTTGCCGGTGACTTTTCTCTCGTAAAGCGGACAGGCAACCCCGAGTCCGCGAATATTGATCGACGCCTCCCAAAAACCGTGCACAGCCCTTGTTTCTCCGTGCACTGCTGCAACTCTCTCA